>APFE031168932.1:18113-106091 GCA_000404065.3 Pinus taeda | reverse complement strand
TTAACCACGTCAAAATACTGGTGTATTGATCTGTGATCTGTTTGTGAGCGGTGTCCTTTTGGTGTTCTGTCTGAGGAACTTACCCTGTAAATTCCTACAGGTCATGCATAGGGCATGTCATGATGTAATTCGTCCTCTTGCCATCTTAAATGTGACGGTCGTCCTCGACCATAAAAGGGTATCACATTAAATTGGCATAATTTCTAAATAAAAGAGGACAATGATATTACCGTTTCATGATGTACTTGGTGTGACGTGGAGAGAAGACATGGTTGATGAGGTGCTCGATATTAATTCTGGTGGTCATGGAAATTTCTCATGAATCATTGTGATGCATGTTGTATATTGTGATAGATAATTCACTTGCATCATTACTTAGAAGCTGTCGGCTGTTACAGATGTAACAAACAAGACAAATGGCATATTTCTTTTTTGAAATGTATTATTAGTTTCCAAAAAAGATAAAAACAAAGAACTAAAAAAATACATGTAACAACATTATTGTAAGATATGCCTGAAATGACAAATGTTGTTTCAATGAAAGTGTGTAACAACCACCACATAGTGGTTTTCCACTGCCACAAAAGTTGTCTGGTTGTGCCCCCAAAAAAAGGTTTTCATAGCCAGATTATTTTCATTATTTATTTACTTATATATAATATATATATATAAAATTTATAGTATAATATATATAGTTAGCAAGTGTAATAGCCGCCAATTGAGGTTTGTTTTCCAATTATTACACTTATTGAAAAATTAGTATTTTGGCAGCACTGGGGGGTTTTCCCTTGCCGCTGTAATCTGAAGGCCTGAATTCATGGCAATGTTAACAAATGAATCCCTTGAAGCAGGTTTATGATATAACTGAAGATGGTGCCCATTAGCAAGAAATGGTGTCCTCGCACTTTCAATGGTATCCAAATTCACTATCCTATTGTCAAAGACTGCATCTACCTGATAGGGAACCTAGCCATTTGGTGCAGAGATTACCCTTGAAGTCCTTGAATCTTGAATCATATAAGAGAGCCCAATCTCCTTTCTGAAATTTATTCTTTTTGATAAACCTGTCGTGCCACTTAACTCTCTGCTGCTTGATAATCTATGTTTGCTGGATAGCAGCCAATCGTTTCTCTGGAGATTCATTGAGCTGGTTCAACCTTTGCTTTTGTGTTGTAGCCAGATCCAAATTTACCTGCAATGTTGTTCTTAATGTCTTGATTTCGAAATCTATAGGGAATAAGGGATTTTTACCATACACAAGTTCATATGGTGAGAATCCTGTAGTATTCCTCCGTGTAGTTCTATATGCCCATAACACTTCTGGAAGTTTATCAGCCCAATTCCTTCATTGAATAGCCACAGTCTTAGTAAGAATCCCCTAGATGACTTTGTTGGTGCTTTCCACTTGGCCATTTTCTTGTGGGTGATAAGATGACGTGATTCTATGATGGATTTTATATTTTTTAACCAACTTTTGGATCAAGTGAGATGTAAATTGGGGCCCTCCATTTGTCACTGCCTCCCTGGGTATCCCAAAATGGATAAAGATGTCTTCAAGCAGAAATTCTGAAAGAGCCTACTTCGTGGCTCTAGTTAGTGCTTTTTCCTAAATCCATTTTGTGACATAGTTGGTGTAGACCAATATGTAGGACTTCTATCTAGATGAAGGATTAATTGTTCCAAAAAATTCAAGGCCCATTTCTCAATGGTTCTAGTACTATTTAAGGTTGTAATGACATCTCATCTTATTGCAAGGGTTTGCCCATCCTCTGGCAGCTATCCCAACCTTTCACGAACTTCTTAGCATCATGAAATATTGTTGTCCAATAACATCTTGTCGAGAGGACTTTGTATCCTGTCCACTTGTCTGCGAAGTTCCCTCCATAAGGTTCCTTGTGACAAGCCTTCAGGATGTCAAAGATCTCATCTTCCCTAACACAATGTATGATTTGAAAATCTGGTCTAGTGTGATAGATATTTCCCTCTATCCAAGAATAAGTAGTAGTCTGCTATATGATTTTTCTCTTTTCCTTGGAGGATAAGGGTTGTGGAAACTTTTGTGTAGCAAGATAATTGGCTATGTATGCATACCATGGTGAGTGAGTAGAAATAGCAAAGAGATACTCATCAGGAAAAGAATCCTCAGTAGGAATGGAATTGTCAAAAATAGTTAACCTAAAGAGAAAATTGGCTACTACAATATCTTTTCTAGGTTTATCTAAGATTATGATATCAAATTCTTGTAACAGAATAACCAGCATGTAATTCTACTATTGGTAATTGGCTTATTAATTAAAAAATGAATGGAAGACTGGTCAGTGTGTACAAATACTTGATACCCAGTAATATAATGTCGAAACTTGTTGATGGCATGCACTACTGCTAGGAATTCTTTCTCGGTCACTGTGTAGTTGAGCTCAACCGGAGTCAAATTCTTGCTTATGTAATAAATATCATATGGTTTCCTATCCTCCAGCTAGCCCAAAACAACACCTACAAGAAGGTCAGTTGCATATGTAGCTATTTCAAACGACATTTCCCAATTAGGTCCATGTAAAATAAGAGCTATTGATACACAACATTTCAGCTTCGAAAAGGCCTTCTCACACTTTCCTATCCACACAAATTTGACATCTTTCATAGGTAAGGAGAATAGAGGCAATGAAATTTTCTAAAAATTCTCTATAAACCTTCTCTAATACCCTACATGCCCCAAGAAACTATGTATGTCTTTTTGCATATTGGGAGCTGGAATTTTTAGAATTACTTTTATGTTAGCAGGGTATACCTTGATCCCGTTAGCAGAAATGAAGTGTCCCAGCAGGATCCCTTCATTCATCATCATGTGACATTTTTCGATGCTCAAAGAAACATTAGTTTGTATACAACGTTCCAACAATTTTTCCAAATTAATTAATTTTTTTTCAAAATAACCACCATAAGGTGTAAATTCGTCCATGAAGATATCAAGGTAGTCATTCAACAAATTAGAAAAATTTCCCAGTATTGTCCTCTGAAAAGGTGTTGGTGCACTGTAGAGTCCAAAAGGGAGTACTTTGTATGCGAAAGGTCCCCAAGGGTAGGTAAAGGTCGTTTTATTCTAATCCAATGGGGCAATCTGTATCTAGTTGTAACCACTAAACCCATATAAAAATGAAAAAAACTTTTTCCGAGAGAGGGTGTCAAGGACTTGATCTATAAATGGTAAAGGAAAATGGTCCTTTTGAATGGCTTTATTGAGTTCTTTGTAATCCACACAGACTCTCCACTTGCCATTCTTCTTAGGGACAATGAGAAGCAGAGACATCCATTGACTATCAGATATTGGATAAATGAAGGTAGCATTTAGGAGTTTCAGTAATTCCTCTTTCACTACCTCCTTCATTGTAGGTTCATGTGGAATCGTGGTTGTCTTATTGGTTTACAACCATCTTTCAAATAAATGTGGTGAGTACACATGCTGGGATGAATCCATTTCATATTTGTGTAGTCCCATGCAAATGCCTTTTTGTATTTCTGTAACAGCTGTAACAACAATTTATTTTTCTCAGCAATTAGGTTGGGATTAATATTCAAATAATTCCTTGGTTCTATTTCAATTGGACTACTGTCAGTATGTGGAGTGGTTCTCATTTTTTCAAATTTTATATCATCTACTTCCTCTTCCTCCCTTGAATTTTTAATAGAAGTGACAGATAGTGAGTTACTAATAAAGCCATTAATGATATCATCCTTGGTCTCATCCTTGAAATACTGGGCTTTTACAAGAGAGGAGCGGTAGGGAAACATCTTATTCGAGTTCAAATTCATCCCACCAGGGATTGTTAAAATCCATATTTTGTTTTGCTGGGGGGTAAAGGTTAAGGTTCTTTGTAGCCTGCCCATTTGAAACCATCATAGATCCAGATCTACACCTAGTGGCCAACTAGGGTCTCCCTAAAATCAAAGGATGTCCCCCCAAGTTGGATTTGGTTTGCAAGATATGAAAGTCATTAGGATACCTCCAACAATCTATTGTGATTACTATGTCTTCCAATACGCCCTTGGGTTGAACACGAGATCTATCTGCTAGTTCAAGTATAGTAGGAGTATGTCTAAGCCCATGTAGTCCTAGGGTGGTAAAGAGGTCCTTTGTCATTACATTAATGGTTGGCCCATGATCAATCAATGTATTAGTTATGGGCTGGCCATCAATATAAACAATAACTGTAGGGTTCCCTGGATCATTATACTTGGTTAAAAGAGACCAAGTAGTCATTAATTTGTACAGTTTCCCCATCACGTCTATAGTAGCAAGGTCCTTAGGCTTCCTTCCAGCTTTCTTAATGCACAGGTCTCGAACTGTTTTGGCATAAATAGGTACTTCATTAAGAACTTGTAACAGAGGAATCCGTATGTGCAGGTTTTGCAACTCCCTAAGAAAATCAGATTAAGATTGTGAGGTCATTCTAGTCTCAATTAATCTCTGAGGATATGGAGGATCTTGAGTCATAACAACCGAATTGGCTACTACAGGTGTAATAGCCTTACTCTAGTTGGTTGTTACAGGAGTAATAGTTCTTCTCGGTTTTGTTATTATAGGTGTAACAATCTACTCTGTATCAATTGTTACAGGTGTAACAACTGCCTCAATATTTACTGTATCTTCTCTGGAAGACTAGCATTCCTCCTCGGTGATGATAGGGAAGCGGTTTGGTTTAATCACCTTACCCAACTGTAGTTGAATTTTTTTAAGTCCGACGGGAGTGATAAGGTAAGTCTAGAAGGTAGTTAGAGCCTCTATGCTCTGGGTTGATTTATTATTCAGGTTAGGGTTAGGTTGCACAGGTAACTGGGGTTGCACAGGAGGTGCACGAACATGAGTTTGGAAAGGGGGCAATTGTAGCTACTGCTGCATTGGTAATATAGAGGGAACTAGACTTTGGGCATTCCCCATCAAATTTTGATTCCAATGATATGGTTGAGATGGAGGATATTGAATACACAGAGAGGGGGACCACTAGTTCCAAGGCGAAGGAAATTGTGTTGGATAAGGAATGAGTATTGCCATGGATATTGTTGAGCATTATATGCATTATTCCATGAATTAAAAGAAGAAAAATCTTGGGACATACCTGGGGGTCGTGGCTGCCATGGTCTCCTGGGCCCAATGAAATAAGAGCACTGAACTTCTTCACTCGACTCTCTAAGCATTACTTTCAATCTGGGAAGCTCCGGACATTGACCTGTAGGATGTTCTAGTTCATAAATATTGCACAAACTGATGTCGTTCATTTCACAATCCCTCAAGGGATGTTTCTCTTTGCATTTTAGACAAAACACAACTAAAGTTGTATCAACTTCCCCTTGTGCCTTCTTGATCCGTGTTGTCATTATCTGAGTAGATAAAGTACTAAGGAGGTTGGTTTTGAAATTTTCAAATAAATTCTTGATCTCTCCTCTGGTTACTCCTCCACTTGCATATTTTTGCATTCGGGCAGAGGCATCTCAGATTGCGCTTCTTCCCTTCGACAATCCTCTAGAGCATCTAAGACATAACTTTATTATCTCAATGAATGGTTCCTGAGATATGTCCCCCTTCCCTAATAGATTTAGGGTATCAAGGTAGTTCTCCCTCATTCCCCTTATGAATATGGTCTTCAAGATCTCTTGATCTAAATCACTGTGTTTAGATCTCTGCAAATTGTAATGAAATCACTCCACATAGTCCTCCAGGCTCTCATCCTCCTTTTGTTTCATCTTAAATATTTCCTCTCTTAAGTCCCCAGTTCTACAATAATCTTAATACTTTGATAAAATTGTCTCCTTCATGTCACTCCATGTTCGAATAGAAGTAGAGCTTAACCCCATGAACCATCTCAGGGCTACTCCTTTTAGAGTAGCAAGAAATAATTTTAGTTTCTGAGCATCTGAAACATAGTCATATCTCGTGTACAAGACATAAAATTCAAAAAATAAGGTGTCATGATCTTTTACAGTCGTTCCTTCAAAAGATGGTAGAGATGATAAAGGAATGTTTTTCATGGGAGCCTTGCCTCTGATATCCCCAATTTGGAACTAAAAGGTGGTGACAATAGCATATGTTTTAGTGTTGTTGTTATTGTTGTCCCCCATTCTTTACCCTTCTGATCCTTGCTTTAATAGGTGTTCTTCAATCCATTCTAGTGGTTGTCTTGTGGGTGAAATTGGTATCTTAGGCTACTTCAGGGCTAGTTGTTTCACTACGCTGCCCGAATTTGGATATTTGATAAACCAATAAATGTTATCCTATTTCAGGATTCTGGTGCTCCCCCTCAGTTTCCACTTGTCCATCGGTCCTAAGGTTCTGGTTACTAGATTCCCCATGCTTCTCCTGAATTGGATGCTTAGTCTTGGGAGTGTTCTCACTAGATTTAGAATGATATGGTCCTGAGACAGAGGAATTGGAGGCTTCTGTTCTTGTTATGGGAGTAAAAAAATTTTGTGGCCCTGTTTTACTTGCGTCCATTTGAGAACTTGACTATTCTTTTTCTTCCCTTGAGATCAATTCATGGATAAATGTTTTCCTTCCCAAATCTACACTCTTCGTTTCCTTTTTACGACCCATTTTTCTTGTGACTAAATAAGGTGGGGTGTGCTTTTAGTATTTCTATGATTCCTACAATTGCACACATGGACCCTATATGTATTGATTCACACCTTAAGTGTCTCAGTTTCAATAGTGGTGAGCCTGCCTAGATATGTTGGAGCGATGCATAGGTTCTTACCTCTCGTATTACTTCCTAACAATTGAAGAGATGAAGACACATTTTAAGAAAATACCAAAATGCCACACCCTAAGTTCCATAGTGATCACAGTGGTGAGACCGCCTATGTATATTAGAGAAATGAGTATGTTCTTACCTCTCGTCTTACCACCATCAACTATGGACTAGAAACATTCTATCATCATATAAACAACTTGGTTGAGTGTATCATCAGCTGCCATCCCTGGAAATGATGCTAAAATGTAGTGTTGTATTAATCAATCCTAATTGACCAAGGCTGCAACCATTTAATTGTCAACCCAGGTTAGGTCTGTTATTTTAATGGCATCTGCACTATCTGTGCCGATACACTACAACCAAGAGTGAAAATAGAAAACAATAAAGAATGACACTGAATCAATTACAGAAACTAACATTCATGCAAAAATCAGAAACACTCTACACGAATGGAAGCACACGTCACATTTACCAAAACAAATGCGCGCCACATACTATATTTATAACTACACCAACTAGTCAACTACCATACTACCAACCAAACATGTGTAAAAACATATCATAAATCTAGAATTGAAGTAGATATATTCTACAAATTATAAAACGATACCATAAAACCATACAAATGCTAAAAGAAAGGAACAATAATATACAACTACTCTACCAATACAGTCCCTACTAACGAGGAGGGCCCTTCCTCCCTAGCAGGGGTGCAAGAATGAACACAAGATTAGTTAAGAATTCAACTTGGAAACAACAACAACATCACCATAGTGTCTTTGATAATAAGAATAATTAAAAGTTACAGGATCAAAATAACAATACTCTCTATGTTGTCCCCCATACCCCAAGGATTAAGTTTCTCTTATAGAAATTACGTACCCAAAAATTAGGAATAGATTAGTCATGAGAATCTCATGATTCTCATGCTGGTCATAAAATAGAAATTGTTATAACCAGTTCCTAAATACGAGTTCTATTCAAATACATCAGTTAAAATCATAACCACTTAGATCTGTCTCTTTCTAAATAGACAATTCGTAACTTCCAATAGCTATTGTGTGGAATAGTACCCACGGCTTTGACAGCTCAGTGTAACAACACCCTGCGATAAAGTAACATTTTGGATGTAATAGCAACACTAGATAACAACAACCTTGTAACGGCACCAGGGGTGTAACAACAACGTAGTGTAACAACAACGTCTGTAATAACATCGTGGTGTAACAAAAAGCTCTGTAATGACACACAGAGTGTAGCAACAATATTTTTCATCCTACTCTTAGATCGTTCAGCGTGGCTATTCATTCCATAACTTTGTTCTTGCGAGAAACACCTGAAAAAGAGGAAACGATCCAAAAGACTTCTCCAATGCTTACCCTAGTTAGCCATAAAAGGATATATTGCATCGTTAT
Organism: Pinus taeda; assembly: GCA_000404065.3. Taxonomy (NCBI): domain Eukaryota; kingdom Viridiplantae; phylum Streptophyta; class Pinopsida; order Pinales; family Pinaceae; genus Pinus; species Pinus taeda. The sequence continues at coordinate 97,933 of APFE031168932.1, read as the reverse complement.
ATATAGCAAAAATGTAAAAATAACATGATGGAAAAATATATTGTTCATAATAAGGAAAAATACAATTAACATGTAAATTTTTGTTGGTCCGAAGGGGAAAAGGTAAAAAAGGGAACAAAAAGTATAGAAGATAGGTACAAAAATGACACCTAACAATTTTCTTTCTGAGATGGATGATTAAATGAGGAAGTTGTATGGTGTATTTATACTAATTAGTCCATGTTTGGAGCGTCATGTCTATGAATGGTCATGCCTATAGGAGGGCCGACTTGATCTCAAGGTAAACCAAATTGAAGAGGCAAAACATTGATTATTTAACTTGTAAATTTGAATATCTCCAACGATGAGGCGTTAAGAGGTAAATATTGATTGGAAAGGGCTTGAATTCCTCTTTTAACATAAGTAATTATCTCCTTAAGCTAGTGTTTCATTTGACATCAATAACACATATTCTTTCAACAATATTCCCCTTTGTTATTGATGGCAACAATATCCTCATATGCTACTCCCCTTATCATTGTGTTGCACCACCTGTCATATTGCTACTCCCCTTGTTAAGATTATGCTTCCCTTGTCATACTATCCCCCTTTAACATCAATAGAAAAGGGTTTCTCTAATGGAACGTAAGAGAGATGAGCCTCATATTTTGATGAAGATGTTCAAATGCTTTTGAAGGTAGGGTTTTTGTGAAGATATCTACGATTTATTGCTTAGTGTTGAGATACTTCTCTGTAACCTCTTCTTGGTGAAAATGGTACTTGATTTGGATATGTTTTGTTTTTGAATGTATGACTGGATATTTAGAGAGGTTGATTGCACTTGTATTGTCACTGTAGCTAGCGATAGGATGATTTGTTACTATATTGACATCATTCAAGGCTTACTTCATCCATATAATTTGTGTACAATAATTTGTTGTTGCTATGTACTCGACTTTAGTTGCGAAGGGAGATATAGAATATTTTTTCTTACTTAACCAAGATACAAGACTATCTCCTAAGAAGAATGCATTCCCACTAGCACTCTTTCAATTATCAATGCTTCCTTCCTAATCCATATCATTATGCATTTTCAAGGTAATATTTGTGCTCTTAGGGTACCATAGTCCAAAATAAAGTGTGTTTTTCAAGTATCTAAGTATACTCTCTATAAATAGCATATGAGATTCCCTAGGGGGTGACTAGAATCTTGCTACCATTCCTACTGCCTACATGATATCTAGTTGCAGATATAGGAGACTTCCAACCATTGGTCTGTAAGGAGTTCCATCCACCATAGGAGATTCATCATCCTTACTTAGATTACAACTTGTAGTCATAAGTGTGTTCATAATAGCACATTCTTCTATCCCAAATTAATTAAGCATATCCGTGAGATATTTTTCTTGTAATATGAACATTCCTGCTTCAATTTGAGTTAATTGAAGTCCAATAAAGTAATACAATTCTCCAATCATTGACATTTAAAATACTTTTGACATACATTATGCAAATTTGTGACTCATTTCATCATTGTTTCTCCCAAAAATTATATCATCCATGTATACTAGTGTGATTAGTAAGTTGTCTTTGTCCATCTTCATGTAAAGATTTCTTCCTACAACTGCTTTCTTGAATCCTCGTTTTTGAATATCGTGATCAAGTATAACATACCAAGCTCTTGGAGCTTGATTTAATCCATACAAGGCCTTCTTTAATTTGCGTGCAAAGTATTTATTTTTAGACAAATCAAACACTTCTAATTTTTCCATGTATACTTATTCTTCTAGATCTCCATTTACAAAGCATAAATTCACATCCATTTGATAAGTTTTGAAACCTTTTGAGAAAAAAAATGCTAAAAAAATCCTTGTAGCCTCTAGCCTAGAAAGAAGAGCATAAGTCTATTCAAAGTTAATTCCTTCAATTTGAGTGTATCCCTTGCACATTAATGTTGCCTTATTTCTGATGATTTTTCCATCTTCATTCAGTTTTTTTCTTATACACCCACTTGGTTCCTATAACATTCTTATCCTTTGGACAAGGTAATATCTCCCATGTTACATTCTTTTCAATCCGATTCATCTCTTCTTCCATTACATTTATCCAATGAGGATCCTTACTTTCTTAAGTGAAATTCTCTAGTTCTATTGTGGATAGCAAGACAATATCATTCATTTTGTTAAAAATAACAACAAGAAATCCTAATTAATTAAATTAGGAATTAAATCGAAATTCTATTCTCATAGAAACTTGGAATAGTTAACTAAGTTAATTTGACTTGGTTATCTCAATAAATTCGATTTGGAGGCCTATCTAGAGTGATGCCTAAATTTTAGGGTTCTAGGTTGAGTTATTTTGAGTTGTAATTAATTAACTCAGTGCAATTGAGTTAAAGTGAGTTAAACTAGTTCAAACAGTTGGAGGAACTAGTAGGAGGTCTAATAGTAGGGGTCAGCGTCAATGCTCCACTAGTTAACTAAAGATTCACTCATAAATAACTCATGCATATCAGTTAAGAGGAAGACTCAGTTGAGATTAGAGTTAAGGGACAATGTACTATTAGTTGTATAATTTTTTGAGTTTTACAGATGGTGCATGCAATCAGTAGAAGGCCTATCGATGGATTGCACAATTATGAATGGGGAATTGCCCAATGATATATGGGATAATTCTCTCAAAAAATTGTGCAAGGAAGTAGGATCTTGGCAGGCACCATATTTGGCTAAGTATTGACTTGAGATGGTTTGTGAAGTAGAGAGATATATTGTACGTGTACAAAGATTTTTCAGATTGAACAAGCATTATATTTTCTTCTCATATATTCTGGTTAATGCAATATAGATAGTTAGGGTTTTGAGCAGTTACTTTCCCTAGAAAAATATTATGTTATGTGGGAATGAAATTCTTCCTTTTCTGCTTAGTGTTTTCATCGATTAATTTTTGTTTCCATTGATGAGTAGAGTATATTCAAGTCTTTTATTCTAGCATATTACATAAGCAATTTGAATCTACAAGTAAAAATCTACATGGTATTAGAGTTGAAGATGTTATAGAACAGGATAAGTCAAGTTTGTTGTGTAGGTGAAATCGAATTTTCAGGTTCATACTTCAGAGTCAGTAATATGTCATTCTACAGTTTGAGACTTGAGTATGCCCTAGAGGGCATCTCGAATTACATATCTTGGAAGGACAAGATGGAGGTAATGCAGGAAGACAAGGGGTTGAAGGAATTCATAGGAACCAAGATTGGCCCCAGGGGCTGAAGGAACCAAGTAAGTGATTTTCTTCAAAACCCTTACTCTAATTTAGGGGTTCTAGCAAGATGTTTATTTATAAGAAAATATGATGGCCCTACTATTGAAGAATTCTTAAGAATGGAAAATTCAACATGTTCGAAAGTTTGGAAAGAGGAAGCATGGTTTTATTTTAGAGATGAGGTTGTCATATGGTGGGACTAACTTAACAAAAGAAAGTTGGTAAGCCTTCCTGATGAAGAATTTGAAAAAGGCCTTTTGGACAAATGGTCTCATGATAGAAAATAGGATAACGGAAAACATAATGGGTTATTTTATGATGGCATCTCTTTATTATAGGTTCATGGATGTATTCAGAAAGAGATCATTGTGTCTATCAATCCTAGTTATCAGAATACTTTCATCAATATTAATTTGGCAAAAAAATTACAGGTCTAGTTAAACATATTGAGCACACACAGGTTGATGATAATGATGTTCAAATTTATAAAGATTTGAAGATTTTTATAGATAAGTATATGTTGCAGTCTTATTTTCATGCTTTAGATATAGATGATATGGATGTTTTTTTGGGATACCCTTGGATAGAATCATTAGTACTGTCAATATTAATGTACAAAAGAAATTCCTGAAGATATGGTATAAAAAGAAGAAAATTACATTTCAAGATATTTTCATCAGCAAAGAGGCAGAGTCAGAGGAGGCCCAAACAGAAAACTCTATAGGTACTGACGCCTCAGATGAGGAGTTCATGGTGAAAGTAATAATGGAAGAAACGAAACCAAAGCAGGTACCACAAAAGGAAGCCATACCACTCAGGCTTCATTAGGTCGAAAAATGAAGACAACAACACCAATAATCAAGGTTTCAACATATCACCACCTACACCACCTAGTCAGACAACAACCCATAAGATGGCACAAGATTAGAAACTAGAACAGGGGAAACTAGAAGAAACACAGAGAGGTGGTGTAAGATACCCACAAAACATCTCCACATGGGAACCAAAAGAATTAGTTTCATCTCAAGCGAGCAAGGAAATGTCTAGATCGAGTGGTCAACGTTTTCTTGGATGGCTAAATGCACATGCATAGTACCTGTGGTCTACTATTTTGTGTATATCTTATTATTTGTATTCTTCTCATGTTTCGGGGACGAAACATGTTTGATGGGGTTGGACTGTATATACCTAGGGGGGCATAATATGGGATACAGAGGGAGGTATCCAAGGGAATATTATAACCAATAATGAATGAGTTATAATTAATAAATAAAGTAGTTAATCCACATTATTCAGGGGACCACAAGTAGTTAAGAAACAAGCCCATGGTATTGGAGGTATGGTATTTAGAGACCCATGGTAATTACCCATGGTATTGGATGTATGGTATTTAGAAACCCATGGTATTGTATGTATGAAGCCTATATATAGGCTATAGACTCCCCATTGAGATATGTCAAGTATTGTTTTATTGACAAACATATGGCTTGTGGACTATTCTCCTTCATTAACGAGTGATTGTATGGTGTTACCCTACCTCAAGGATTTTTCCATTAATAAAATATTTCAGTTTTATTATCTCTTGTGTGATTTCTAGGGCATGTTTTCCATTGTTATATATTTTCAGGTCAGATCCACTACACTTGTACTTGAAATAATACCTCCATCTTAAAAACTTTTAGGACATGGAACAAGGGAATTTTCTATCACATCTCAAAGAACAACCAGTAAGAGCTTGCATTGAAGCTTACTTGTTGGAAAATAAATCACGACTGACATAATCGAGGTAGAGGAATGGAGCACGTTAAATACTGAGCCTGACTATGCCAAACCTTCCATTATTATAAAGTATTCAAACTAATTACCAAATGGGTCCTAGAAATAATAACAAAAAAAAAAAGAAACAAGATAAATCCTCCTCAGCTGAATCTAGAATGTTCCTATATGGGAAAAGCTAAGAAGCTATGGATTTCAAGGACCTATGTTACAAGAGGAGGAAATTTGCCAAAAAAGTTGTAGGGTCTTCCCTCAGTAGGGAATGGAATGAATAATCCTCACACGACACTCGGGAGGAAGTTACACTGCTGAGTAGGAGTTGTTAATGATCTAGAAACCATCCATAGTACCAAGGTGAATGCTAGACAATTGTATACTCTTGAAGGTTTAGAAGAACTATACGGTGTCCATTAAGGGTGTATGCTTATGGCATAAAAGGATTTCCAACCGATCCCAAATAAAATAAAGTCACAATGCTTAATTATCCATATAAAAGTCCAAGGTCTTCCCTCAATAGGGAATGGAATGAATGATCCTCACACGACACTCGAATGGGAGGAAGTTGCACTCTAAGCGCTCTTCGTTGCTTGGAACCGTCAATCCAACCCTATTCCTAAGGGGTTGTTGATCAAAAAACCATCCATATTACCAAGGTGAATGATAGAAAGTTGTACTCTTGAAGGTTTAGAAGAATTACACGATGTCCATTAAGGGTGAACTCGTATGGCATAAAAGAATTTCCAACCGATGCCAAATAAAATAAAGTCACAATGCTTAATTATCCATATAAAAGTCCGGTTCATAGTCATAATCAATACATTTGATATAAAGTTTACTCCGTTGGAGTAGAATTAATGCACCATAAAGTTTACTCCATTGGAGTACTCAACGCATGAGTCGTAAACCGATCTTGCAAACAGTAGATATTAAAAGTGATAGCTAGTATCATAGTGTAAATGCAAATGAAGAAAACAAAATCTATTTTTGGATAAATTTAATGGGATATGTTTGAAAAAAACCATGTGTATGGGTTAAGAATATTATGCGAAAAATCATGATTGGGAAAACTCACTATAGAGTGTAAATTGATTAATTTACTCAATTGTATTTTCATTATTTTAAATTTTATTTTTATTTTATTTTTATTTTTTTTATATAATTTGATCAAGTTAAATGGTTTATTAAAATAGGACAACATATTACAACATCTTTTCCACACTAAAATAGAGAGCATTCTAATTCATTTCAATTTATTTGTATATAAAATGCATTTTGTTTTTAAAATCCACACATTTTAAATATACCAATAACAAATCATTTTAAATAGTTTGTACTTTTAATAAACCTTAAATTCTAATTTAGATTTGAATATAAATTTTATTTTAAATTTTATTGAGCCAAGAGGCTTATTCTACACTCTAGCATGAGAGATGTGTAAGTATGTTCATGTTCAACTTGGAGTTGACATGTGTCCCTTTTAAAATAAAATAAAGTAAAATTATTTAAATTAAAAACTTGAGATATAATAAAAAACTAGAGGCCCATTCTACAGTCTAGAGTCCAGTATGAGAGAGATGTGTAAGTATGTTGACTTGGAGTTGACACGTGTCCATTCTAAAATAAAATTATTTAAATTAAAAAAAATGCGAGATATAATAAAAAAACAAAAATGAATATAAGTGTAAAAATGTTTCACTCACTCTCAACCATAAATAAAATATTTCAGATAGAAAAACTTATGTCCACCCATTTCGAACCATCCAGTGTGGTTCATCGTCACGACAAGTTGAAAGAGTAGATCCCATTTAGTACATTATATAGAGAGGGCAGAGAATCCATGACTCAACGGCTAAAAAATAACAGCTAGAAATGACATGATAACGGCTAGTTTGACCAAGATAAAGGAAATTTAATAATAATAATATTACTATTATCAAAAATTAATAATTTCAAATATGTTGAAAAAATTAAAATGAATTAAATCATAAACGTCAAACATATTATAATTATTATTAATAATTAAATTAATAATAAATAAATTCAATTTGTTTGAAAATTAAATGAATTAAAAAAAAAGTATATAAAATGAATATATATATATATATATATATATATATATATAGATATATATATATATATATATATATATTATAATATAATATATAAATTAATTATTTATTTATTAATTTATTATTACTTTTTATTTATTTATTTATTAATTTTTTTCCAACTAATAAATAATAAAATAAAAAAATATAAAAAAAAAAAAAAAAAATAAATAATATTACAATAATACAATTAATTTAAGGAAATAGGTATACTAGTTTTATATAGAAAATAATATTCTTAAAATTAATATATATGAATTACAATAAATTAATGACACAAACAATACACAAAAATTAATAAATAGATAAAAAAAATATAAATAAAAAAATAATAAATAAATAAAATTATATATATATATATATTATATATAAATCATATATAAGATATATATTAAATAATAATAAATAAAATAACTAATAATAATAAATAAATAGATAGAAAACACCAACTTAATAGAAAAAAAAATTGAGGGAGAGAAAGAAGGCAGACAACTAGGAGGAGAGGGCTGGGATCCAGCAACTACTAATCTTCCGGCCATCCTCCCTATTCAGACTGATCGGCCTTTTTTCAATTTCAAGGGCTTCCCTAAATTTCCGGTGATGGAATTGAGACACTCTAGCAATCACACTAGCCTCCTCGATGCAGACATGATGATTGGTTTTCTCTACATGTTCTGCTAATGCGGAAGATTTAGTTCTCATATGCTTCAGGTCAGCCGCGTGCTCACTAATCCTTTGATTAATGGAGCGACCAGTCTCACCAATATAGGGGGCTCAACAAGAACAAGGAATAATATAGGCCCCTTTCATATCTTTGGGGTCAATGGGATCCTTTACAGATCTGAGGGATTTACGAATGGTGTTAAGAGGTCTAAACGTTGCGGGAATATTATGCTTCTTAAGAACCCTTGCAATCTTATCCGTGGTCCCTTGAACATACGGAAGATGGACACCAGGAATTCGCTCTTTAGGCTCCTTCCTGGTAAACGAATTCTTAGCTGCTTTGAGGAAAGCCTTATGTCCCAAGTGTCTACTATAACCATTCTCAACAAAGACATTAAGGAGATGGGATTTTTCCTCATCGAAGTTATTTTTGTCAGAGATCCTTAAGGCACGAGTTGCAAGGGTGTTGAGAACCCCCAACTTCTGGGCCGGGAAATGATGGGAACTAGCATGAAGATACTGCTCCGTATGAGTTTTCTTGGGAAACACTCGGTGGGAGAGGGAACCATCCTCATTCTTGGAGATAAGAATATCAAGGAAAGGGAGGCAACCATCAACTTCTTGTTCCTTAGTGAACTTAATAGCCGAGGATTGACTATTGAGATGATCGAAGAAGAGATCTAACTCTTCTTGGCCATGAGGCCAGATGACATTCGTGTCATCTACATACCTTTTCCAGAGGTTGGGTAGGATTCGGGCTGAGTTCAGAGCCTTATATTCAAAATCCTCCATAAAACGATTAGCCACAATAGGGGATAGGGGTGAGCCCATGGCAACCCCACAAGCTTGCTCAAAGAACTCTCCTTCAAAACTGAAAAAGGTAGAGGTGAGGCAGATCTCAACTAACCAAGCAGTATCAGGATCAGTTAGACGGTAGATCGCGTCCAAGGCCTCATTAATAGGGATGCAAGTATAGAGGGAAACAACATCAAAACTGACCAGAATGTCACAAGAGTCAAGCTTGATGTCCTTGAGCTCCTCAATAAAGGAATTCGACTCTTTAACGAAGGACGAAGTATGACCAACTAAGGGCTTAAGCTTCAAGGCAAGAAACTTAGCAAGAAGATAGGTAGGACCTCCAATGGTGTTGACGATAGTCCTAAGGGGAGCTCCTTCCTTATGGATCACAGACGTCTAAGTTCAATAAAATATTTCAGGCTGTATATGATAATAAAAAAATTAATGTAAGTGTTTGGTTTGTTTAATTAAAATTATAATAATCTCACTCTCAGTGTCAAATTTTGTACTCTAAAAAAAGTTCACCTCAAAATATTTGATCCTTGTCTACTCTTGCTAGATCCATCAGATAGATCTATAATGGTATACATAAGCTCTTCAATACAACTTAATTAATTAGTGACTTGTGTGAAAATCAAGTATTATGTACCAAGACATTTTAGTTTAAAATCCCCTAACTTTACATGTAGGCCAAGTGTTAGAGTGGTGTGATTCACCTAGAGGATTATAATGGTAGAGGTCATAATCAATCCTATGAGAGATTATGTGAAAATCAAGTATTATGTACCAAGACATTTTAGTTTCAAATCCCTTGAATTTACATGTAGGCCAAGTGTTACAATGATGTGATTCGGCTAGAAGATTATAGTGGTAGAAGTGAGAATCAATCCTATGAGAGATCATGTATGGTAGAGTGACATGGTTCACTTGGAAAATTATAGTGGTAGCTATTAAAATTAATTCTACAAAAAATTAAACATGTTAGAGTGGCATGATGCACTTAAAAAACTATGGTCGTAATAGCCAAAATCAATTCTATGAGAATTTTTTTTTTTTTTAATTTTAATTTAATAAAAAATATAGTTAATAAACTATTTAAATAAATATTTTTTATTTAAAGTTTTATAAATATTCAATCTATTTTATATAAATATAATTGGAAAAAATCACTTAAAGTTATATAAAAATTAATAAATAATATAATAAAATTAAAAAAATAAAAAATATTTATTCTTTTCAACTATATATTTAATTAATGTTTCTATGATTTTACTCTATTTGTATTGGTTTTCATAGTTATGTTCACATCAATTTTAAGATTATTTTAAATAATATTCTTTACTGCCTTTCACCCTATTACATATTATATTAACTTTTTAAGATTATTTTAAATAATATTCTTTACTGCCTTCCCCCTATTACATATTATATTAACCTTTTGAAAATATAACAATCTATTATATATTATTTTAAAACCTTTTGAAAATAAAAACTTGCGTCGCAAAGGAAAACCACTGTAACTATATCTTTTGAAAAATAGATAATATGAATTTTGAATTGTGTTCTATATTAAATTATCTATAAAAGGTAGCAATAGTACCAAATTCACTTTTATTAATTCCTTTACTATATTCGTAAATCATTTTTTTAATAATTAGTAAACCAAATAAACTTAAAATTTTAGTTTTTTTAAATGTTTTAAAAAACAATTATCAAACCAAATCAATAAAAAAACAATTATTATAATAAAAAATAAAATAAAATAAATATTTCACTTATTTTAAAAAAATAAATAATCCCATATTTAATTTTTAAACTGATAACATAAAATGTATAATAATATTAACAATGTAAACCACATAAAATATTTTAATATAAAAAGTAAACATGTAGTGGAGTAAGAAAAACAATATAGAAATGGCCTTAAAAAAGAACCTACTTATCACATAAACATATATCTGCGGAATATAGTTTTTATAATTCTTTTGAAAATCTCTCCATTTATAAGTCTCTCCCATGTATAGTACCATTAATTATTTTGAAAAGCAATTCATGTTTTATACATGTCTCTTTCTATTCATGTTTTATACATGTCTCTTTCTAATATAATGTCATTACATCATTAAAAAACAAATGCCAATCTTCTATAATGTTTTCTAAATTCCCTTTTTTACATATATAAAGAAATCACTTCCAAACACGAAATCACCGTGGAAGAGTAAGTTCAATTGAAGAGGAATTCCCTGTGGAATACAGTAGACGACGTTCAGGCGTGGCCGAGGAATTGAAGGGTAACGGAGGATTGGGGACGTCCTCTCCAATACCTTCTAACATTTGGAGAACCCTCGTCATACAAGGACGATCTCTGGACTCGTGTTGAATGCACCACAATCCAACTTTTGTGAGTCTCCTCGCCGTCCCCTCATCTGCAGCTTCTATTTCTCCTCCACGCAATCTCATCTCGAATTGGCCACTCTCAATCAGCTTGAAAGCCCACTCAGGGAAGTATAACTGACTGGACCGGCTTACTTGTACGTCAATATTCTTTCTGCCCCCAACAATCTCTAGCAACAGCATTCCAAAGCTATAGACATCTGATTTATCTGTAATAGGATCCATACCTCTCGACCACACCTCTGGGGCAACATATCCCGGCGTCCCTCTTGCTGTCGTCATGGAAATATGGTCGTCTCCTTTCCCACAAAGTTTTGCGAGACCAAAATCAGCAACTTTAGGGGTTAAGTCGGCGTCCAGCAATATATTGTGAGGTTTGATGTCGAAGTGTATGATGCGATTCTGACAATCTTGGTGTAAATATGCAATTCCGCGAGCCACACCCAAAGCAATTGAATATCATTGCTCCCACGTTAAGATTTGCCCATTCTCGTTTCCTGCAAATATAAACTTGTCGAGAGATCCATTAAGCATGTATTCATATACCAGTGCGCTTGTGGGGCTTTCGAAACAATACCCCAACAGACGAACCAAATTGAAGTGATGGATCCGTCCGATTGTTGCCACTTCATTCATGAATTGGGATTGGCTGTGCCTATTCCTATCAAGAAGCTTGACAGCCACCAAAATGCCGTTCACAAGCTTTCCTTTATACCCCACGCCATAACCTCCTTCGCCCAACTTTTCCGCAAAGTTGTTTGTCATCCTCTTAATTTCAAAGAGTGAATATCTGGTTGGCATTTCATAAGCATAATCCTTTAGGAATTTCTCCACCTTTGAAGTAGAGGTAGCAGGAGGATGTCTTCTCTTCTTGGCATAAAACGTTAAGAATATCACTAATATTGCGGTCAGTGCAACTCCTCCAAAAATGCAACCTGCAGTGGAATGACAGATCGATTAGAATATGATCTTTCTAGTGGAAATGAGAAACAAGTTCACAGTGATTTTCTATTCGAAGAAACCATAGTCACCTATTACAACGGCCGACTTGATCTTTCGACCTGCAACGCAGAAGTGACAACTATTATGAGTTAAAAGCAACGATCCATAGTTTCTGCAAAGACAATGAATAATCTACATCTACATCGGAAACACATCTACAATATCTTTGTGTTCAAGAGTGCAGAATGGAGAAGTTATTGCATTTAATTGTCTATGTAAGAACCCCATTTCTTGGGTGCCAAAGACTTGAAAACTTAACTGAAGCAGCATTCAGCAGCAGTTACAAGTAGTTTTGCGAAATTTAAAAAATATAGCATACTCTTCCTTACTTATCAATGTGACCTTCGTCCAACCCCATAAAAGAAAACGAAACCAGTTCACAGTATGCTTAAATCGGAAAAACAGAAAAGGAAGAAATCATGAATTTATCTATTATAATAGCTGTTCGGCGATCTGTAACGCGGCCATAACACAACTATCGTAAGTAACAGGAACGATTCACATATATGTGGACACCTATTCAGCCTAGAGTTTTAGCGGACAAACAGAATAGGAAGATGTCATGAATTTACCTATCATAATAGCTGTTTGGCGACCTCTAACGCGGCCATATACATATAACAAGATATTCTTGTTTATGAAGATGGGGCATATACTTGTAACTATAACAACCCTATTTCTTGGGTGCCTATGAATAAACTGAACCAGCAGTTCCAACTTCCAAGTAGTTTTGTGAAAATTTAAAAATAAAGCATACCGTGGCTGTGGCAGTTGTCTGTACGGGGTCCATTCTTGCAATAACACACGAACGGTGCAGGTGAATCCGAAGTGTTGTAACGGTAACCACATATCCCCTGACTTGCTTCACATAATTTACAGCTTTCATCTCTCTTTGGATCGTTGGTAAGAGGTTGCATTGATCCCACATCAACTGTTGCTTGTGCCGTACTAGAACATCCCGGAATCAAATTCCCATTGTCGATGAAACCATAGTAGACACTAGCATTACATTTCCCGTTAAGAATTCTCGAGTTGTTCAATTGAGGCTCATTATTACAATTGTACACGTAGAGGGTCCTGTTCTCTCTACCGAATATCACGACTGTGTCCGTAAGTCGTTGATAAGGTATCAGCATGTCAGTGGGATAATCTAAGAATTTGCACTCCTCGCCCCTCACAATAAAGCATGCGAATCTAGAATCGCAATCTATTATTGTGTAATTGTGGCCCTGAATTGTGATTACTGGTGTTTGGTTCTCCACACAGTCGATCTGAAAGTGAGGGTGACGGCATCCACGGTTTCCCACACCTAAAGGATACCATGTATCTGTAAGCCCGCATCTACTAGTATTTTTGCAATACTGGTATTGCAGGTCCAAGCATAAGTAGCAGGGGAATAGAGAGGCACAGCAGGCAGTCAGTATGACGACGAACAGGGTTCGATCCAGAGAAGGATGAAGGCGACGAGCATATAATTCCATCGGAAGAAGATGAGATGATAGGCAGAGAATCAGTGTTGGGAATGGACGACAATGAAGCGTATGCAGCGTTAGGTAAGAAAATCCTTTAAATTGAACGAAATCGTCTTTAGTCATTTAAATTAGTTTTTAACATAAACCATCAAATAATTTAATTTAGATCATCGCCTACCCTTCCCGTCAAGACGTCCTAAACTTTCGTTGACTCGTCAGTCTTCCATAAATTAGTCATGCTCAAGTTGTACAATTGTAATGATTGAGCCTCATTCTTATTACGATTGAGCCTCATTCTTACAATGGTGTCTGTACGCCTTGGATGTGGAATGGGATCATCTAAGAATTTGCACTTCTCGCCCCTCACAATTAAATAGAATTTAAAACGGCTCTCTATTATTGTGTAATTGTGGCCCTGAATTGTGATTACTGGAGAAAAGTTCTGCACACAGTCGATCTGAAAGTGAGGGTGACCGCATCCACGGTTTCCTACACCTAAAGGATAATATATATCTACTAGTATTTTGGCAACACTGGTATTGTACGTCCAAGCATAAGTAGCAGGGGAACAGAGGGGCACAGCAGGCAGTAATGATAAGGATGAACATGTGTCGAGGCAGGGAAGGCAGAAGGCGACGAGCATAGAGTTCCATCGGGAGAAGATGACATGATGTAATGGTAATGGGTTTTGGGAAGCGTAGGTAATGGTAACTCAAGAAGTGTGTTAAATAGAACGAAATAGACGATGTATTCGCGTATATATGTATTTGTAGCTTAGAAATAAGTAACAAAATCCAGACGTAAGAAGCACGTTCCCCGGAGTCAATACCAAAATGTTAAAAAATGACCTGCTCTTTCAACTTTCTATGTCTGTAAATACTAAAGACTTTGAACTTTCTAGGTCTGTAAATAGTAAAGACTTTGAACTCTCCATGTGCACAATACTTTGAAAGCTCAAACTGCTAAATTTCGTTGAAAAGTAAATACTAAAGTCTTTGAACTTTCTCGGTCTGTAAATAGTAAAGACTTTGAACTCTCTACGTGCACAATACTTTGAAAGCTCAAAGTGCTAAAATTTCGTTGAAAAGTAAATACTAGAGTCTTGTGAGCTCTCTCTAGGTCTGTAAATACTAAAGACTTTGAACTCTCTACGTCCAAAATACTTTGAAAGCTCAAACTGCTAAAATTTCGTTGAAAAGTAAATAAATTGGAAAGTAAATGAACAAAGAGTTCGGTGAAAAAAGAGAAACAAACTTCATGACTTACATTTAATAAAAAACGTCGTGGCTATCGGGAGTCATTCTCTTTTTCAAGGTAAAGCAACACGCACTAAGGAGTGGTTTTTCAAGGTAAAGCAACATGCACTAAGAAGTAGATATTGTATTGATGTTAACGTAGATCTAACGTAGACAATTGACGTTAAGGTTTTTAATTTTTATAATAAAGAGAAAGTTTATTTAAAAGATCAGGTTTCTTCGAAGCTTAGGATATTTCTAAAGGTAGTTTAATTTTGTTATTTTAAAATAATATAATTGAGTTATATATATATTATATATATAAAATATTGAGTTATGTGTATAAGGATGTGAATATATTAAAATATTACATATATATTTTAGATTTAATTGTCATAAGTAAGGGAGATGGTTGGAATATTGTAAATATTCTTTTTAGTTGTGGAAAGTTCTAAAATTATCTTAGTTATATCTAGAGTAAAATATAGGTTCCTTTATTGTAGAGCTTAGTTATCTAGAGTGTCTATTATTAGAAAATAACGCTCTCCAAATATCTTCTATGGATTCTTTTAAAGAGTTTCTCTAGAATAAAACGCATTTATATATATTGTATTTGTAATGAAATATAAGAAATAAATTTTGGTATTGAAGTTTATGAGTCATAGCTCATTCATGTGATTGTGTGTGTTTCTCTTTATGATAGATAGTTTTATGATAGACCCTTGCTTCTACCATGTCCTCTACTAACCATTGTTTAACTTTCATTTCCCCTTTCTCAACTTTCAATTTTAAGCAACAAGGATTGGGTCTTGTTCTTACTTGGTGAAGGGGGTCCCTCCGACCGAGCCTACTCTTCTTCTTCTCGCCTTGTCGCCTCCTTGTTCTTCTTAGATGGGAATGGGGACTCTGGGTTCCCACTAACCCTTACTCTCTACTTTGGCCGCTTATCACCTATCAGCTTGTCAACTGGTCTCTTTCCAGCCCTTAGTTTCAAGAGCTGGGGCCGCTCTTGGTTTCTGCTGGAGCTTCCTTAGAAGTCCCAACTCGCTTCGTTCAGCTAGTCCTAGCCTTCTTCCTCATGAATTCACCCCATATCTTACCCTGGTGACTTAGGGCGTCTGACACAATTAGCCTAATAAGACCTTGGTTTGTGACACAGTTCTCAGGGTGTGAAATTGTCTTCACAGCCACAGCCATATGCCTGATATTCTCCAACAGAAAATATGGGAGGTTTATCATTTGTTGATGTCGGAGGTGATTTAACAACGATAAGTGATAATTAAATACAATCTTTTCCCTTCTCTCATAGGTGATATACTTAATGAGGTAAAGGGAAACATCTGTCCATGGCTAGGGAAGTGGCAGCCTGTTAATTCCTCTTCCTTTCTTTTCCATCCATTCTTCCCCTTAGAGAAAATCCTCCTTCAAAGAGGGGTCATCGGTTTTTCTATTGAACCACCTCTTGCCCTCTTTTGGCAATGACATCACACGAGAAATTACCTCCTCTGTAAATTCCAGTTGCAATCCCCTGACCTCCATTTGATAATCCTCAAATTCTTAGTGAATTCCATAACAATAACCCCATCTGATCCCTCTAGCCTTTGTAAAAACCCAAACCAACCTGCATCCTTGAAAATTTGCATGCTTCAGGACATTTTTCCAATGCCTCGGTTGATTTTGGTTCATGTCGAATTTCCGCCCCACCCATTTCTATGCTGCTCTAACATGCTGTTTTCCTCTCTTCTTCTCTTTGAGAAATTCCAAAGTAATTGGCACAATGCTCACTTGTTTTGGCTATGCAAATTGTTCTCCTCCTCTTCTGTCTAAGAGTTCTGAATGAGGATACAACACTTTAGCAGTGGGTAATGGTAGGGTGACGTAGTGACGTTAAAGGAATGGATTTCAAATCAGGGTTCGTACTATGCAATATCACTTCCTCACTAATGCTAAGTTATGGAAGGTTTGGTCTGAGGTACAATTCCCTTTTTAGCAGGATCGATCATCAAAATTTACAAAGGTTTTTTATAAATGATAATGATTACGAGATCATCATACTTTAATTCGTCTTTAATGCTCACAGGTCATGCATAGGTCATGTCATGATGTAATTCATCCTCCTTCCAGCTTAAGTGTGACAGTCGTCCTCAATCGTAAAAGGATATCACATTAAATTGGCTTAATTTCTAAATAAAAGAGGACAACAATATTACCATTTCATGACATACTTGGTATGACATGGAGAGAAGACATGGCTGACGAGCTGCCCGATATTAATTCCGGCGGTCATGGAAATTGCTCATGAATCATTGTGATGCATGTTGTTTATCATGATAGATAATTCACTTGGATCATTTTTTAGAAGCCGGTGGCTGTTATAGATGTAACAGCCAAGATGAATGGCATATTTATTTTCTGAAATGTATTATTAGTTTCCACAAAAGATAAAAACAAAGAACTAAAAAGAGACATGTAACAACATTATTGTAAGATATGCCTGAAATGACAAATGTTGTTTCAATGAAAGTGTGTAACAACCACCACATAGTGGTTTTCAATAGTCACAAAAATTGTCTGGCTGTGCCCCAAGAAAAAGGTTTTCACAGCTAGATTATATATCTGTATATATATATATATATATATATATATATATATATAATATATATATATATATATATATAGTTTAGCATGTGTAACAACCGCCAACAGAGGTTTGTTTTCAACTATTAAACTTATTGAAAAATTAGTATTTTAGCATCACTGGGGGTTTTCCCCTACCCCTATAATTTGAAGCCCTGAATTCATGACAATGTTAACAAATGAATCCCTTGAAGCAGGTTTATGATATAACTGAAGATGGTACCCATTAGCAAGAAATGGTGTCCTCGCACTTTCAATGGTAACCAAATTCACAATCCCATTGTCTAAAATTGCATCTACCTCATAGGGACCTAGCCATAGGGTGCAGAGATTACCCTTGACGTCCTTGAATCTTGAATAATATAAGGGAGCGCAATCTCCTTTCTGAAATTTATTCTTTTTGATAAACTTGTCATGCCACTTAGCTCTCTGCTACTGGATAATCTATGTTTTCTAGATAGCAACCGACCATTTATCTGGCAATTCATTGAGCTGGTTCAACCTTTTCTTTTATGTTGTAGCCAGATCCAAATTTACCTGCAATGTTTTTCTTAATGTCTTGATTTCGAAATCTATAGGGAATAGGGGATTTTTACCATACACAAGTTCGTATGGTGAGAATCCTGTAGTATTCCTCCATGTAGTTCTATATGCCCATAACACTTCTGGAAGTTTATCAGCCCCATTCCTTCAGTGACTAGCCACAGTCTTAGTAAGAATCCGCACAGTGACTTTGTTGGTGCTTTCCACTTGGCCATTTTCTTGTGGGTGATAAGATGATGTGATTCTATGATGGATTTTATATTTTTTAACCAACTTTTGGATCAAGTGAGACGTAAATTTGGGCCCTCCATCTATCACTTCCTCCTTGGGTATCCCAAAATGGATAAAGATGTCTTCAAACAAAAAGTCTAAAAGAGCCTACTCCGTGGCTCTAGTTAGTGCTTTTACCTCAACCCATTTTGTGACATAGTCGATGTAGACCAATATGTAGGACTTTTGTCTAGATAAAGGATTAAATGGTCCCAAAAAATTCAAGGCCCATTTCTCAAATGGTTCTAAGACTATTTAAGGTTGTAACGACATCTCATCTAATTGCAGGGGTTGGCCCATCCTCTAGCAGCTATCCCACCCTTTCACGAACTTCTTAGCATCCTAAAATATTGTTGTCCAATAATATCCAGTTGAGAGGACTTTGTATCCTGTCCACTTGTCTGCGAAGTTCCCTCCATAAGGTTCCTTGTGACAAGCCTTCAGGATGTCAAAGATCTCATCTTCCCTAACACAACATTTGATATGAAAATATGGTCCAGTGTGATAGAGATTCCCCTCTATCCAGGAATAAGTAGTAGTATGCTATATGATTTTTCTCTTTTCCTTGGAGGATAAGTATTATGGAAACTTTCGTTCAGCAAGATAATTGGCTATGTATGCATACCATGGTGAGTGAGTAGAAATAGCAAAGAGATACTCATCAGGAAAAGAATCCTCAGTAGGAATGGAATTGTCATCAATAGTTAACCTAAAAATAAAATCAGCTACTACATTATCTTTTCTAGGTTTATCTAAGATTATGATATCAAATTCCTGTAATAGAAATAACCAGCGTGTAATTCTACCATTGGTAATTGGCTTATTCATTAAAAAATGAATGGAAGAGTGGTCAGTGTGTACAAATACTTGATACCTAGTAATATAATGTTGAAACTTGTTGATGGCATGCACTACTGCTAGGAATTATTTCTCAGTCACTATGTAGTTGAGCTCAGCCGGAGTCAAATTCTTGCTTATGTAATAAATAACATAGGATTTCCTATCCTCCAACTGGCCCAAAGCAACACCTACAACAATATCAATTGCATATGTAGCTATGTCAAATGACATTTCCCAATTGGGTCCACATAAAATAAGAGCTATTGATACACAACATTTCAGCTTCAAAAAGGTCTTCTCACACATTCCTATCCACACAAATTCCACATCTTTCATAAGTAAGGAGAATAGAGGCGATGAAATTTTCGAAAAATTCTCTATAAAGGTTCTGTAATACTCTACATGCCCCAAGAAACTATGTACGTCTTTTTGCATATTGGGAGTTGGAATTTTCAGGATTACTTTTATTTTAGTAGGGTCTACCTTGATCCCGTCAGCACAAATGAACTGTCCCAGTAGGATCCCTTCATTCATCATCATGTCACTTTTTTCGGTGCTCAAAGAAACATTAGTCTGTATGAAAAGTTCCAACACTTTTTCTAAATTAACTAATGTTGTTTCAAAATAATCACCGTAAGGTGTAAAATCATCCATGAAGATATCATGGCAGTCATTCAACAAATCAGAAAATTTTCCCAATATTGTCCTCTGAAAAGTTGCCGGCGCATTGCAGAGTCCAAAATGGAGTACTTTGTATGCAAAATTTCCCCAAGGGAAAGTAAAGGTCATTTTATCCTGATCCTCCGGGGAAATTTGTATCTAGTTGTAACCACTAAACCCATATAAAAATGAAAAAATATTTTTCCCAAAGAGGGTTTCAAGGACTTGATCTATAAATGGTAAAGGAAAATGGTCCTTTTGAATGGATTTATTGAGTTCTCTGTAATCCACACAGACTCTCCACTTGCCATTCTTTTTAGGGACAATGGGAAGCGGAGACACCCATTGACTATCAGATATTGGATAAATGAAGTTAGCATTTAGGAGTTTCTGTAATTCTTCTTTCACTACCTCCTTCAGTGTAGGGTTCATGCGGCACCGTGGTTGTCTAATTGGTTTACCACCATCTTCCAAATAAATGTGGTGAGTGCACATGCTGAGATGAATCCCTTTCATATTTGTGTAGTCCCATGCAAATGCCTTTTTGTATTTCTGTAACAGCTGTAACAACAATTTATTTTTATCAGTAGTTAGGTTTGGATTAATATTCAAACAATTCCCTGGTTCTATTTCAATTGGACTACTATCAGGATGCAGAGTGGTTCTCAGTTGTTCAAAGTTTATATCATCTACTTCCTCTTCCTCCCTTGAATTTGAAATAGAAGTGACAAATAGTGAGTTACTAATAAAGCCATTAATGATTATCCTCAGTCTCATCCTTGAAATACTGGGCTTTTACAAGAGAGGAGCAGTAGGGAAACATCTGATTCGGGTTCAAATTCATCCCACTAGGGATTTTTCAAATCCATATTTCGTTTTGTTGGGGGGTAAAGGTTAAGGTTCTTTGTAGCCTGCCCATCTGAAATCATCATAGATCTAGACATACACCCTATAAATGCATCTACAGTGGCCAACTAGGGTCTCCCTAAAATCAAACGATATCCCACCAAGTTGGATTTTGTTGGCAAGATAAGAAATTCATTCGGATACCTCTAGGAATCTATTGTGATTACTACATCTTCTAATACCTCCTTGGGTTTAACACGAGATCTATCTGCTAATTCAAGTATAGTAGGAGTATGTCTAAGCCCATGTAGACCTAGGGTGGTAAAGAGGTCCTTTTTCATTACATTAATGGTCGCCCCAAGATAAATCAATGTATTAGTTATGGGTTGGCCATCAATATAAACAACAATCGTAGGGTTCTTTAGATCATTATACTTGGTTAAAAGAGGTCGAGTAGTCATTAATTCAGACAATTTCCCCATCACGTGTATAGTAGCAGTGTCCTTAGGCTTCCTTCCAGCTTTCTTAATGCATAGGTCTTGCACTGTTTTGTCATAAATAGGTACTTCTTCAAGAGCTTTCAATAGAGGAATCCATATGTGAAGGTTTTACAACTCCCTAAGAAAATCAGATTCAGATTGTGAGGTCATTCTAGTCTCAATTAATCTCTGAGGATATGGAGTATCTTGATTCATAACAACTGAATTGGCTGCTACATGTGTATCAGCCTTACTCGAGTTGGTTGTTACAGGAGTAACAGTTCTTCTCGGGTTGGCTATTACAGGTGTAACAGTTCACTTTGTATCGGTTGTTACAGGTGTAACAACTGCCTCAATATCTACTTTATCTTCTCTAGAAGACTCACATTCCTCCTCGGTGATGATAGGGAAGTGGTTTGGTTTAATCTTCTTACCCAACCATAGTTGAATTTCGTTAAGTTCGACGGGAGTGATAAGGTAAGTCTAGAAGGTAGTTAGAGCCTATATGCTTTGGGTTGCTTTATTATTTGGGTTAGGGTTAGGTTGCATAGGTAATTGCAAACACATAGGAGGTGCTGGAACATGAGCTTAGAAAGGCGGAAATTATAGCTGCTATTACATTAGTAATCTAGAGGGAACTGGACTTTGGGCATTCCCCCTCCAATTTTTATTCCAAGGATACGGTTGAGATGGAGTATATTGAATACACAGAGAGGGGGACCACTGGTTCCAAGGCGAAGGAAACTATGCTAGAGAAGGAGTGAGTATTGCCATGGATATTGTTGCGCGTTATATGCATTATTCCACGAATTAAAAGAAGAAAAATCCTGCGACATACCTGGGGGTTGTGGCTACCATGGTCTCTTGGGCCCGATGAAATAAGAGCACTGGAATTATTCACTCGACTCTCTAAGCACTGCTTTCAGTCTGGGAAGCTTCGGACATTGACCTGTAGGATGTTCTAGTTCATAAATATTGCACAAACTGATGTTGTTCATTTCACAATCCCTCAAGGGATGTTTCTCTCTGCATTTCAGATAGAAGACAACTAAAGTTGTATCAGCTTCCCTTTGTGCCTTCTTGATCTGTGTCATCATTATCTGGGTAGATAAATACTGAGGAGGCTGGTTTTGAAATTTTCAAATAAATTCCCGATCTCTCCTCCGGTTACTCCTCCACTTGCAGATTTTTGTATTCGGGCAAAGGCATCACAGATTATTCTTCTTCCCTTCGACGACCCTCTAGAGCATCTAAGACATAACTTTATTATCTTAATGAATGGTTCCTCAGATATGTCCCCCTTCCTTAATAGATTCAGGGTATCAAGGTAGTTATCCCTCATTCCCCTTACGAATATGGTCTTCAAGATCTCTTCATCTAAATCATTGTGTTTAGATCTCTGCAAATTGTAATGAAATCGCTCCACATAGTCCTCCAAGCTCTCATCCTCCTTTTGTTTCATCCCGAATATTTCCTCTCTTAAGTCCCCGATTCTACAATAATCTTAATACTTTGATAAAATTGTCTCCTTCATGTCGCTCCATGTTCGAATAGAAGTAGAGCTTAACCCCATGAACCATCCCAGGGCTGCTCCTTTTAGAGTAGTAGGAAATAATTTTAGTTTTTGACCATCTGAAACGTAGTCATATCTCGTGCACAAGACATAAAATTCAAAAAAGAAGGTGTCAAGATCTTCTACAATCACTCCTTCAAAAGATGGTAGAGATGATAAAGGAATGTTTTTCGTGGGAGCCTCGCCTCTGATATCCCCAATTGGGAACTCAAAGGTGATGACAATAGCATATGTTTTAGTGTTGTTGTTATTGTTGTCCCCCATTGTTGAGCCTTCTTATCCTTGCTTTAATAGGTGTTCTTCAAACCATTCTAGTGATTATTTTGTGGGTGAAATTGGTAGCTTAGGCTACTTTAGGGCTAGCTATTTCACTATGCCTCCTGAATCTAGATATTTGATAAACCAATAAATGTTCTCCTATTTCAGGATTCTAGTGCTCCCCCTCAGTTTCCCCTTGTCCATTGGTCCTAAGGTTCTGGTTACTAGATTCCCCATGCTTCTCCTGAATTGGATGCTTAGTCTTGGGAGTGTTCTCACTAGATTTAGAATGATATGGTCCTGAGACAGAGGAATTGGAGGCTTTTGTTCTTGTTATGGGAGTAAATTTTTTTTTTGGCCGTGTTTTACTTACGTCTGTCTCAGAACTTGACTGTTCTTTTTCTTCCCTTGAGATCAGTTCATGGATAAATGTTTTCCTTCCCAAAATTTACACTATTATTTTCTTTTTTACGACCCTTTTTTCCTGTGACTAATTAAGGTGGGGTGTGCTTTCAGTATTTCTATGATTCCTATAGTTGCACAAATGGACCCTATATGTATTGATTCACACCCTAAGTGTCTAAGTTTCGATAGTGGTGAGCCCGCCCAAATATGTTAGAGCGATGCGCAGGTTCTTACCTCTCGTATTACTGCCTAACAATTGAAGAGATGAAGACATGTTTTAAGAAAATACCAAAATGCCACACCCTAAGCTCCCTAGTGATCACCCTAGGTATGTTAGAGAAATGTGTAGGTCCTTACCTCTCATCTTAGCACCGATCAACTATGGACTAGAAACATTCTATCATCATACAAACAACTTGGTTGAGTGTATCATCAACTGCCATCCCTGACAACAACGCTAAAATGTAGTGATGTATTAATCAATCCTAATTGACAAAGACTACAACCATTTAATTTTCAACCCAGGGTAGGTCTGTTATTTCAATGGAATCTGCACTATCTGTGCCAATACACTACAACCAAGAGTGAAAATAGAAAACAATAAAGAATGTCACTGAATCAATTACAAAAGCTAACATTCATGCAGAAATCAGAAACACTCTACACGAATGGAATAACACTTCACATTTACCAAAACAAATGTGCGCCACATACTGTATTGATAACTACACCAGCTGGTCAACTACCATACTGCTAACCAAACATGTGTAACAACATATCATAAATCTAGAATTGAAGCAGATATATTCTACAAATTACAATGACACCATAAAACCATACAAATACTAAAACAAAGGAACAATAATATACAACTACTGTACCATAGCAGTCCCTGCTAACAAGGAGGGCACTTCCTCCCTAGAAAGGGCACAGGAATGAACACGAGATTAGTTAAGAATTCAACTTGGAAATAGCAATAACATCACCACAATGTCTTTGATATTAAGAATAATTAAAAGTTACAGGATCAAAATAATAGTAATCTCTATGTTGTCCCCCGTACCCTAGGGATTAAGTTTCTCTTATAGAAATTACGTACCCAAAAATTAGGAATAGATCAGTCATGAGAATCTCATGATTCTCATGCTGATCATAAAATAGAAATTGTTATAACAAGTTCCTAAATATGAGTTCTATTCAAATACCTCGGTTAAAATCATAACCACTTGGATTTGTCACTTTCTAAATAGACAATTCATAACTTCCAATAGTTTTTGCATGGAATAGTACCCACAACTTTGATAGCTTCAATGTAACAACACCCTATGATAAAGTAACATTTGGGATGTAATAGCAACACTGGATAACAACAACCTTGTAATGGCACTAGGGGTGTAACAACAATGCGGTGTAACAACAAGGTCTGTAACAACATCGTGGTGGAACAACAAGGTCTGTAACGACACACAAAATATAACAACAATCTGTTTCGTCCTGCTCTTAGATCGATCAGCGTGGCTATTCATTCCATAACCTTGTTCTTGCGAGAAACACCTGAAAAAGAGGAAAGGATCCAAAAGAATTCTCCAACTTACCTCAGTTAGCGATAAAAAGGGATATTGCATCATTATATATAGCAAAAATGTAAAAATAACATGATGGAAAAAAATATTGTTCATAATAAGGAAAAATACTGTTAACATGTAAATTTTTGTTGGTCTAAAGGGGAAAAAGTAAAAAACAGGGACAAAAGGTATAGAAGGTAGGTACAAAAATGATACCCAACAATTTGCTTTTCGAGATGTATGATCAAATGGGGAAATTGTATTGTGTATTTATATTAATTAGTCCATGTTTGGAGTGTCATGTCTATGAACGGTCATGCCTATAGGAGGGCCAACTTGATCTCAAGGTAGGCCAAGTTGAAGAGCCAAAACATTGATTATTTAACTTGTAAATTTGAATCTCTCCAACGATGAGGAGTTAAGAGGTAAATATTGATTAGAAAGGGCTTGAATTCCTCTTTTAACATAAGTAATTATCTCCTTAAGCTAGTGTTTCATTTGACATCAATAGCACATATTCTTTCAACAATCTTCCCCTTTGTTATTGATGGCAACAATATCCTCATATGCTACTCCCCTTATCATCGTGTTGCACCACCTATCATATTGCTACTCCCCTTGTCAAGATGATGCTTCCCCTGTCATATTGTCTCCCTTTGACATCAATAGAAAAGGGTTTCTATAATGGAATGTAAGAGAGATGAGCCTTATATTTTGATGAAGATGTTCAAATGCTTTTGAAGGTAGGGTTTTTGTGAAGATATCTACAATTTGTTCCTTAGTGTTGACATACTCCATTTTGATGTTCTTCTCTGCAACCTCTTCTTGGCGAAAATGGTACTTGATTGGGATATGTTTTGTTTTTGAATGCATGAATGGATATTTAGAGAGGTTGATTTCACTGGTATTGTCACTGTAGCTAGTGATAGGATGATTTGTTACTATATTGACATCCTTCAAGGCTTCCTTCATCCATATAATTTGTTTAAAATAATTTGTTGTTGCTATGTACTCGACTTTAGTTGTGAAGGGAGATATAAAAGATTTTTCCTTGCTTAACCAAGATACAAGATTGTCACCTAAGAAGAATGCATTCCCACTTGTACTCTTTCAATTATCAATGCTTCCTTCCTAATCCACATCATTATGCATTTTCAAGGTCAAATTTGTGCTCTTAGGGTACCATAGTCCAAAATCAAGTGTGTTTTTCAAGTATCTAAGTATTCTCTCTATAAATAGCATATGAGATTCCCTAGGGGCTGACTGGAATCTTACCACCATTCCTACTGACTACATGATATCTAGTTGCAGATATAGGAGACTTCCAACCATTGATCTATAAAGAGTTCCATCCACCATAGGAGATTCATCATCCTTACTTAGCTTACCACTTGTAGTCATAAGTGTGTTCATAATAGCACATTATTCTATCCCAAATTAATTAAGCATATCCCTGAGATATTTTTCTTGTAATATGAACATTCCTGCTTCAATTTGAGTTAATTGAAGTCCAATAAAGTAATACTTTTGACATACATTGTGCAAATATGTGACTCATTTCATCATTGTTTCCCCCGAAAATTATATCATCCATGTATGCTAGTGTGATTAGTAGGTTGTCTTTGTCCATCTTCATGTAAAGATTTCTTCCTGCAACCCCTTTTTTGAATCCTCGTTTTTGAAGATCGTGATCAAGTATAACATACCAAGCTCTTGGAGATTGATTTAATCCATACAAGGCCTTCTTTAATTTGCATGCAAAGTAGTTATTTTTACACAAATCAAACCCTTCTTCTTTTTCCACATATACTTCTTCTTCTAGATCTCCATTTACAAAGCATAAATTCACATCCATTTGATAAACTTTGAAACCTTTTGAGAAAACAAATGCTAAAAACATCCTTATAGCCTATAGCCTAGAAACAAGAGCAAAAGTCTATTCAAAGTTAATTCCTTCAATTTGAGTGTATCCCTTGCACATTAATGTTGCCTTATTTCTGATGCTTTTTCCATCTTCATTAATTTTTTTCTTATACACCCACTTGGTTCCTATGACATTCTTATCCTTTGGGAGTGGTAATAGCTCCCATGTTCCATTATTTTCAATTTGATTCATCTCTTCTTCCATTACCTTTATCCAATGAGGATCCTTACTTGCTTAAGTGAAATTCTCTAGCTCTATTTTGGATAGAAAGACAATATCATTCATTTTGTAAAAATAACAAGAAGAAATCCTAATTAATTAAATTAGGAATTAAATCGAAATTCTATTCTCATGGAAACTTGGAATATTTAACTAAGTTAATTTGACTTGGTTATGTCAATAAATTCAATTTGGAAGCCTATCTAGAGTCATGTACAATGATGCCTAAATTTTAGGGGTTTAGGTTGAGTTATTTGTATTTGTAATTAATTAACTCAGTTTAATTGAGTTAAAGTGAGTTAACCTAGTTCAAACAGTTGGAGGAACTAGTAGGGGTCTAGTAGTGGGGGTCAGTTTCAGTGCTCCACCAGTTAAGATTCACTCATAAATAACTCATGCATGTCAGTTCAGAGGAAGACCTAGCTGAGATTAGAGTTAAGGGACAATGTACTATTAGTTGTATAATTTTTTGAGTTTTACTGATGGTGCATGCAATCAGTATAAGGCCTATCGTTGGATTGTGTAGTTATGAATGGGGAATTTCCCAATTATATATGGGATAATTCTCTCAAGAATTGCGCAAGGAAGTAAGATCTTGGCAGGTAGCATATTTGGCTAAGTATTGGCTTGAGATGGTTTGTGAAGCAGAGAGATAGATTGTACTTATGGTTAATGCAATATAGATAGTTAGGATTTTGAGCAGTTTCTTTCCCCAGAAAAATATTATGTTATGTGGGATTGAAATTCTTCCTTTTTTGCTTAGTGTTTTCATCGATTAAATTTTGTTTCCACTAATGAGTAGGGTATATTCAAGTCTTTTATTCTAGCATATTACATAAGCAGTTTGAATCTACAAGTAAAAATATACATGTTATCGGAGCTGAAGATATTATAGAAGAGGATAAGTCAAGTTTGTTGTGTAGGTGAAATTGAATTTGTAGGTTCATACTTCAGAGCCAGTGATATGCCATTCTACGGTTTGAGACTAGAGTATGCCCTGGAGGGCACCTCGAATTACATATCTTGGAAGGATAGGATGGAGGTAGTGCTAGAAGACAATGGGTTGAAGGAATTCATAGGAGCCAAGATTGGCCCCAGGGGCTGAAGGAACCAAGTGATTTTCTTCAAAACCCTTACTCTAATTTAGGGGTTCTAGCAAGATATTTTTTATAAGAAAATATGATGGCCCTACTATTTAAGAATTCTTAAAAATGGAAAATTCAACATATTCGAAAATTTTGAAAGAGGTAGCATGGTTTTATTTTAGAGATCAGGCTACCATATGGTGGGACTAACTTGACAAAATAGAGTTGGTAAGCCTTCCCGATGAAGAATTTGAAAAAGGCTTTTTGGACAAATGGTCTCATGATATAAAATAGGATAACGGAAAACGTAAGGTGTTATTTTATGATGGCATCTCTTTATTATAGGTTCATGAATGTATTCAAAAAGACATCATTGTATCTATCAATCCTAGTTGTAAGAATACTTTCATCAATATTAATTTGGCAAAAAAATTACAGGTCCAGCTAAACATATTGAGCACACACAAGTTGATGATAATGATGTTCAAATTTTAAAGAAGATTTGAAGATTTCTATGGATAAGTATATGTTGCAGTCTTATTTTCATGCTTTAGATATAGATGATATGGATGTTCTTTTAGGATACCCTTAGATAGAATCCATTAGTATGTCAATATTAATGTACAAAAGAAATTCCTGAATTTATGGTATAAAAAGAAGAAAATTACATTTCAAGATATTTTCATCAGCACACAGGTAGAGACAGAGGAGACCCAAATAGAAAACTCTATAGGTATTGACACCTCAGATGAGGAGTTCATGGTGAAAGTAATAATGGAAGAAAATAAACCAAAGAAGTTACCACAAAGGGAAGCCATACCACTTAGGCTTCATTAGGTCAAACGATGAAGACAACAACACCAACAATCAAGGTTTCAACATATCACCACCTACACCACCCAGTCAGACAACAACCCATAAGATGGCACAAGAGTAGAAACTAATATGGCACAAGATTAGAAACTAGAACAGGGGCAACTAGAAGAAACACAGAGAGGTGGCACAAGATACCCACAAAACATCTCCACATGGGAACCACAAGAATTAGTTTCCATCTCAAGCTAGCAAGGAAATGTCTAGATCGAGTGGTCACCTTGCTCTTGGATGGCTAGATGCACATGCATAGTACCTGTGGTCTACTATTTTGAGTATATCTTATTATTTGCATTCTTCTCATGTTTCGGGGACGAAACATGTTTGAGGGGTTTGGAACGTAGTATACCTAGGGGGGATAATATGGGGTACAAAGGGAGGTATCCAAGGGAATAATGTAACCAATAATGAATGAGTTATAATTATAAATAAAGTAGTTATCCCACATTATTCAGGGGACCACAAGTAGTTAGGAAACAAGCCCATGGTATTGGATGTATTGTATTTAGAGACCCATGGTAATTACCCATGGTATTGGAGGTGTGGTATTTAGAAACCCATGGTAACTACCCATGGTATTGTATGTATGAAGCCTATATATAGGCTATAGACTACCCATTGAGATATGTCAAGTATTGTTTTATTGACAAACATATGGCTTATGGAGTATTCTCCTTCCTTAACGAGTGATTGTATGGTTATACCCTACCTCAAGGGTTTTTGCATTAATAAAATATTTCAGTTTTATTATCTCTTGTGTGATTTCTAGGGCATATTTTTCATTGTTATATATTTTCAGGTGAAATCTACTATACTTGTACTTGAAACAATACCTGAAACAATACCCCATCTTAAAAACTTTTAGGACATGGAACAAGGGAATTTTCTAGCACATCTCAAAGAACAACCAGTAAGAGCTTGCATTGAAGCTTACATGTTGGAAAATAAATCACGACTGACATAATCGAGGTAAAGGAATGGAGCATGTTAAATAGCCCGACTATGCCAAACCTTCCATTATTATAGAGTATTCAAATTAATTACCAAATGGGTCCTAGAAATAATAACCAAATAAAATAGAAAAAAAGAGAAACAAGATAAATACTCCTCAGCTGAATCTAGAATGTTCCTACTATGGGAAAAGCCGAGAAGCTATGGATTTCAAGGACCTATGTTGCAAGAGGAGGAAATTCGTTGGAGAAGTTGCACGGTCTTCCCTTAGTGTTGAATATGTAATTTCAACGCAGCCGTACCAACGCCCAAAACCACCGCAGTAAAACCACAAACCCGCCTTGAGCTTCTCGGACCACTTTTCTGTGAAGGCAGTTTTGGTACACAAGAGACCCGAGAAAATATAGTGTTGACGCGTGGCTCTCCCCATACGTCACCATCTCTGACAATCTCGGGAGGTAAAGTTCAGTTAAAAAGGCTCACCCGATATCGTTTTGGACCGTTCGATTTCTTGAGGGCATATCAACGGTTGATGGACAACATCAGACCTTCAGCAAATGAATTTTTGACATTGCGTAAAGTTTTTTGTGTTGACCGCCAGTGAAACATAAAGGCAATTTAAATGGGTTCGTAGAGTTTTTGTAAAAGCTTTTAATTTTAATGTTTTTATTTCCTACGGAGGTATGGCAAATTTATAATAGGTATGGGCAATGTCATATTGTTTTTAATTATTCACGGGCGTAAGTTTTGTTTTACTGAACAAGTAAAACACATTGTAATGTTTTTTTTAGTGAATTGTATTTTGGGAATGAAAGCAGTGCGAAGTAGTGAGTAAGAAAAACACATGGGGAGCATGTAATGAAAAAGATGAAGCATGTATCAGTGAAAACCATGAAATGACCATGAAATCTTTCACACAGCAGTGAAAAGGGTAATGTAAGTTTTTGGTGAATGCTGTAGTTCCCACACAACAGTGTGTTGGTTTGTTTTCTTACAGTAGTAAATGTAAAATTTTTTTTTACATAGCAGTCAATGAAGATTTTACACAGCAGTGTAAAATTATTTGTAAAAGTAGACAGAGTAATTTCTTTTGAAATGTTTTGGTGAATCCCTCTCAGCATAGAGGATGAATATGTATCAGTGATTTTGTTTTAATGAATAGAAATCCTTTTATGGTGGTGCAATACTCTGTTCTGAGTAAAAAAATTTAAAAAGCTTCCCTGTGCAAAAAGATCCTAAAGTAAAAGAAACAGAGCATTGCCTCTGTGTGCTTGAGTTGTTTGTTTTTGGGATTTTGCCAGAAAAATTCCCAACACTTAGTAGGGAATGGAATGAATAATCCTCACACAACACTCGAATGGTAAGAAGTTGCACTACTAAGTGGGAGTTGTTAATGATCTGGAAACCATCCATAGTACCAAGGTGAATGCTAGACAATTGTATACTCTCGAAGGTTTAGAAGAATTATACGGTGTCAATAAGGGTGAATGCTTATTGCATAAAAGGATTTCCAACCGATCCCAAATAAAATAAAGTCACACTGCTTAATTATCCATATAAAAGTCCAGGGTCTTCCCTCAGTATGGAATGGAACGAATGATCCTCACACGACACTCGAATGGGAGGAAGTTGCACTCTAACCGCTCTTCGTTGCTTGGAACCGTCAATCCATAGTACCAAGGTGAATGCTAGAAAGTTGTATACTCTCGAAGGTTTAGAAGAATTACACGATGTCCATTAAGGGTGAACTCTTATGGCATAAAAGAATTTCCAACCGATGCCAAATAAAATAAAGTCACAATGCTTAATTATCCATATAAAAGTCCGGTTCATAGTCAGAATCAATACATTTGATATAAAGTTTACTCCGTTGTGGTAGAATTAACGCACCATAATGTGGTTATACCGAAGGGTTCTTTAGTACTCAACGCATGAATCGATCTTGCAAACAGTAAATATTAAAAGTGATAGCTAGTATCATAGTGTAAATGCAAATGACAGAAACAAAATCTATTTTTGGATAAATTTAATGGGATATGTTTGAAAAAAACAATGTGTATGGGGTTAAGAATATTATGTGAAAAATCATGATAAGTGAAAACCATAAAGTGTAAATTGATTAATTTACTCAATTGTATTTTAATTATTAATTTTATTTTTTTTAATTTTCATTTTATTTTTCTTATGTAATTTGACCAAGTCAAATTTAATAAAATAGGAGAATGCATTACAACATCTCTTTTACACTAAAATGGATAGCACTCTAATTCATTTCAATTCATTTGTATATAAAATGCATTTTGTTTTTAAAATCCACACATTTTAAATATATCAATAATAAATCATTTTAAATAGTTTGTACTTTTAATAAACCTTAAATTCTAATAATTTAGATTTGAATATAAATGTTCGTGTTCAACTTGGAGTTGACATGTGTCCCTTCTAAAATAAAATAACTCTCATTCTATACTCTACTATGGGAGAGATGTGTAAGTTTGTTTGTGTTTAACATGGAGTTGACATGTGTCCCTTCTAAAATAAAATAAAGTAAAATTATTTAAATTAAAAACTTGAGATATAATAAAAAACTAGAGGCTCATTCTCTAGTCCAAAGTCCAGTATGAGAGAGATGTGTAAGTATGTTCGTGTTCAACTTGGAGTTGACATGTGTCCCTTCTAAAATAAAATAAAATAAAATAATTTAAATTAAAAAAATGTGAGATATAATAAAAAAACAAAATTGAATATAAGTGTACAAATATTTCACTCACTCTCAACCATAAATAAAATATTTAAGGTTGGATTCGATAATAAAAAATTAATATAAGTGTTTGGTTTGTTTAATTAAAAGTATAATAATCTCACTCTTAGTGTCAAATTTTGTACTCTAAAAGAAGTTTTCACCTCAAAATATTTGATCCCTGTCTACTCTTGCTAGATCCATCGGATAGATCTATAATGGTATATATAAGCTCTTCAATACAACTTAATTAATTAGTGACTGATGTGAAAATCAAGTATTATGTACCAAGACATTTTAGTTTAAAGTCCCCTAACTTTACATGTAGGCCAAGTGTTAGAGTGGTGTGATTCACCTAGAGGATTATAATAGTAGAGGTCATAATCAATCCTATGAGAGATTATGTGAAAATCAAGTATTATGTACCAAGACATTTTAGTTTCAAATCCCTTGACTTTACATGTAGGCCAAGTGTTACAATGATGTGATTCACCTAGAAGATTATGAGAGATTATAATCCTACGAGAGATTCTATATGGTAGAGTGACATGGTTCACTTAGAGAATTATAGTGGTAGCTATTGGAATTGACCCTACAAAAGATTAAACATATTAGGGTGGCATGATGCACTTAAAAAATTATGGTAGTAATAGCCAAAATCAACTTTATAAGAGATTTTTTTTTTTTAATTTAATTTGATAAAAATATAGTTAAAAAACATTTAATAAATATTTTTTTTATTTAAAATTTTATAAATATTCAATTTAATTATTATTGGAAAACCATTTAAACTATTATGTTATATAAAATTATAAATAATATATAGAATTAAAAAAAAAAATTGTTCTTTCAACTATATTATATTTAATTAATATTTCTATGATTTTACTCTATTCGTATTCGTTTCAGAGTTATGTTCACATCAATTTTTAAGATTATTTTAAATTACTGCGTTTCACCTTATCATATATTATTTTAAACCTTTTCAAAATACAACAACCTATTAATATTATTCTAAATTTTTTTGAAAATAAACACTTGTGTACGGAAGAAAACCACTATGAGTATCATAAATATATTATTATATAATATATATATAATTATTATCTTTAACCTTGTTACTATATCTTTTGAAAAATAGATAATATGAATTTTGAATTGTGTTCTATATTAAATTATCTATAAAAGTACCAATAGTACCAAATTCACTTTTATTAATTCCTTTACTATATTCGTAAATCATTTTTTTAATAATTAGTAAACAAAATAAACTTAAAATTTTAGTTTTTTTAAATGTTTTAAAAAACAATTATCAAACCAAATCAATAAAAAAAACAATTATTATAATAAAAAATAAAATAAAATAAATATTCACTTATTTAAAAAAATAAATAATCCCATATTTAATTTTAAAACTGATAACATAAAATGTATAATAATATTAACAATGTAAACCAAATAAAATATTTTAATATGAAAAATAAACATGTAGTGGAGTAAGAAAAACAATATAGAAATGGCCTTAGAAAAGAACCTACTTATCACATAAACATATATCTGCGGAATACAGTTTTTATAATTCTTTTGAAAATCTCTCCATTTATAAGTCTCTCCCATGTATAGTACCATTAATTATTTTGAAAAGCAATTCATGTTTTATACATCTCTCTTTCTCATATAATGTCATTACATCATTAAAAAACAAATGCCAATCTTCTATAATGTTTTCTAAATTCTCTTTTTTACATATATAAAGAAATCACTTCCAAACACGAAATCACTGTGGAAGAGTAATTTCAATTGAAGACACTAGACGACGTTCAGGCGTGGCCGAGGAATTGAAGGGTAACGGAGGATTGGGGACGTCCTCTCCATTACCTTCTAACATTTGGACAACCCTCGTCATACAAGGACGATCTCTGGACTGGTAATGAATGCACCACAATCCAACTTTTGTGAGTCTCCTCGCCATCTCCTCATCTGCAACTTCTATTTCTCCTCCTCGCAATCTCATCTCCAATTGGCCACTGTCAATCAGCTTGAAAGCCCACTCAAGGAAGTATAACTGACTGGACCGGCTTACTTGTACGTCAATATTCTTTCTGCCCCCAACAATCTCTAGCAACAGCATTCCAAAGCTATAGACATTTGATTTGATGCAGGAGCATCCAGCTCCGCGGAGACAGAAGTTGGTTGACGGTCTCATGGAGAGACAAGAACACATGATCATACATACATAGCTGGACAGGTGTTAGACTTGTCAGTTATTTTACCTTATTTTATTTGTTTTATTTTGTCAGAAAGACATTAGGACCAGGTCAATTACAGTTATGAACTGTTTCTTTTCAAATAGAAATTATTAACAGCAAAATAGGTTGTCAGTTAATTAGTTTTTTCTGTTAGTTAACTAGTCTCTTTACAAATTGTGTTAGTTAAGAACAGTTAGGAATTGGTGGACAGTTACCCAATTCTGTTGGGCAGTTCTACCTGAACAGAACTGTGGTGTTTCAGGGGTTTAAAAGAGAAAAGATAAACAATGTAAGGGATTCCTCAGACGAAGAAACAAGAGACACAGTGATTTCAAAATAGATATTTTATCTTTATTTTCGCTATTTAATCATCACTGTACGAACTGATTTCATGCATCATATTATTGTTTCTGTGTAATAGAATTACGTTTGAAATACAAGACTGACAGAATTTACAAGAGGAGCAGACGTTGCAATCATATTATTTCCTGACAGAGAATACGAAAGATTGTGCACGCAGGGAACCCACAGATAATGTTC
Organism: Pinus taeda; assembly: GCA_000404065.3. Lineage (NCBI taxonomy): Eukaryota > Viridiplantae > Streptophyta > Pinopsida > Pinales > Pinaceae > Pinus > Pinus taeda. The sequence continues at coordinate 62,591 of APFE031168932.1, read as the reverse complement.
ACAGAATAGCAGACGTTGTCGTTTTAATCATTTCCAAACAAAGAATACAAAAGATTGTGCACGCAGACAAAACCCACAGGTAATTCGTAAAAACCCTCCAACCATTTATGAGCAGAGTAAGTGCCAGAAAGTAACATATATATTCTTGTATCATTTCATTAAACTGTCGTGAATAAGCATATACAGTCCAGGACATTCCACAATAAGAACACTATTAAAAACCAGAACTTAAAAACTAGAACCTCGAAGTTGAATTTCACACAGGTAAATGATACAGATAGACAGAGCTTAAAGAAATTGCCACAGCAATGAAACGCCGAGTAGAGGCAGCGTGAATAAGCGTTCCAATCCATTATACAACAAGGCACAGGACGAGGGTTTCAAAACAACGAATACCCATTTCGCAAATTAACCAAATAATGACATACAAGACGAGGGTTTGATGCCACCAGGGACCCAACTCACAAAACGGGAGTTCCAACAAGTGAAGAGACATATTACAGGATGAAGAGTCCAAAACGAAGGACCAGCGTACAGGACCCAAGAGGGTCACACCGTCAAAGGAAAACCTAACTAATTCACTGCTTAAGTGACAGACGAGAATGAAAACGAATTTATAGAACCCTAAAGACACAGCCATACAAATGTGGAAGGACCCTACCCGTAGGGAAGAACCGGAGAATGCAAATGACCATCGAGACCGTTGAAAGGCATTGAGCCGCATAGACCGACTGTATCAAACCACCTGCAGAAAAAGAAAGGGAAACAGATTAGCATAGATTACAGGCACCAGTAAACATTAAAAGCAAATAGTTGATGAAGGTTGAAGCGTAGAGCTTCACCTGGAACCGAGAAGGCAGAGTCGGAAGGACGAACAATCACCAGACCCTGAAGACCAGTGCCGAGTGTGTTAGAGACGGAGAGATAAGGGACCAAAAAGTTTAACAGAGAACCTATAGTTACCTTGATAGCCGAGTCGAAGCACGCTGGCCTGGAGGAGAGCGTGTCATGAGACGAGTTCAATAGTTAAGTGAACAGAGACAACACGGAAATAATCAAAGAAATCCTTCCAACAAACAGTAAAACGAGACTACAAATGTACAGAGCTGAGGGTGTCTTCACAGACCGCTGAAACCCTACCTCCATAGCTTTGGAGAACCAGGAATACCCATAAGAAAATCCGTGTTTGCAATCAGAACGACAGAGGAACGAAACCCCCACAGAGCAGAGCGCAGCTCAAAATGATGAAAAGTGTAAAGTGACAAATGAACAGAATCAAGGTTGACAAAAGGCCAAGGGTCGTATAGGAGGAAACCGGCGGGTGGAGATTAGTAACCGAGGGAACCAGTCGGAACCCTAAAACAAATATCGATGAACGTACCAGCATATTAAAGTCAACATTAAATACTTGCAGGACGCCAAGTCTTGTCACCCTAAGTTATCTTGGGAAGGCGGGAGGCCATCATAAGTGGTATCAGAGCTAGTTTCTTGAATTAGAATAAATGGAACAGGTGGAAGCTGAAGGAAGAGGAAGAGGAAGAGGAGACGAGTAGCCCGTAGAGTAGTGATGAGGGCTTCGAGAGAATTCGATTTTGCGTGAAGATGGCGATGGTGGGGCTGGAAGGAAAGACCCACCCAGATGACATGATGAGAGTAGTGACCAGAGGACATTTGAAGATGCACCGGAACTTAGATTTTGAAGTCATTTTGTTGTCCAATCAAAGCCAAGCATGAGTTACCTACTTATGACGGAAGTTTGTCTGCAGATGTGTTATTAGATTGGCTGAGTGAAGTAAATAAATTTTTTGAGTTTGAGGAAACCAGTGAGGACAAACAAGTAAAGTTAGCCGCCACCAAACTGAAAGGACATGCGTCCTTATGGTGGGACAGCGTTCAGGCGGAAAGGAAAAGGCTACACAAACAGCCTATAAAGAAGTGGGCCAAAATGGAAGCAAAACTGAAGGAGAAGTTCCTGCCAAAAGATTACCAGATCATGTTGTACAGACAGGTATAGAACTTGAAGCAAAGAGGAATGAATGTTAGGGAGTTTACAGAGGAATTTTATAAGTTGAATTTACGAGCAGGGTATGTGGAAGATACCTCAGAAAAAACAGCCAGATTTGTGAATGGATTGAGGGGGGAAATTTTGGATGAAATCGGTATCCTCTCACCTCAGACGTTGGATGAGGCCTATCAGTTTGCACTGAAGGCAGAGGATAAAATTAACAGAAAACAGAACACCAAGAGAGGAGGTGGTTCTGGCAGGGGAAAAGGCAAGGTTTATGGCAGAGGTAGAGGTGCAGTCTCAAATGACGAGGGCAGCAATTCCAAATCTGCTGGCGCAACAGAGAAGGACAACAGCACCAGGGAAGGATGACCAGCTCAGCGAGGGCGAGGATTTGTTTGAGGCAGGGGAACTGTCCAGTGCTATCGTTGTCACAAATTGGGACACAAGTCATATGACTGTCCTGAAGGTGAACGAGCGGGTGGGAGAGGAACCTATGTTGCTCAGCCAGAGGATGTTGAGGAGACACCTCAAGAAGCAGAGAATACACCGGAGACAGGTGAAGCTTTGGTGTTAAATAAGGTGCTGTTAAAACCAGCAAAAGAAGTTGCAGAACCGGATCAGCGAAAGGCTTTGTTTCGCACTGTTTGCAAGTCACAGGGTAAGTGCTGTAAGTTGATCATTGACAGTGGGAGTACTGACAATTTAGTAGCTGTGGAGATGGTAGAAAATCTAGGATTAAAGAAATTAAAACATCCTACTCCCTACAAAGTGTCGTGGTTGCAGAAGGGGCATCAACTGTTAGTTGACGAACAGTGTGAAGTGGAGTTTCAGATCAGTAAGTATAAGGACAAGATCCTTTGCGATGTCATGCCAATGGATGTTTGTCACTTACTATTGGGACGACCTTGGCAGTTTGATAGAAGTGCAGTTCATGACGGAAAAACCAACTGCTATAAGTTTGTTAAAGACGGGATCAAGCATACGCTTGTACCCATCAAGGAGGAAACTACAGCAGAAGCTAGTGGGGTGAAAGCACTGCTGTTAGGCGGAAAAGAGTTTATAAGACAGATTGAGGACAGCGAGATAAATTTTGCTGTCATAAGGAGACCAAAGGTAGTGGTACTTCATACACAGGTTTCAGATTTGCCAAAAGAAGTTCAAGGGTTGCTGCAGGATTTTGGAGACATTGTGGTAGATGATCTTCCAGATGAGTTGCCACCAAGGAGAGGTATTAGTCACTGTATTGACTTTATACCAGGAGCAAGCCTGCCAATAAAGCAGCTTACCGCATGAGTCCCAAGGACCATGAAGAAATTAGGAAACAAGTCCAGGAGTTGTTGGACAAAGGTTTGATTCGGGAGAGCATGAGCCCATGTGCAGTACCTACTGTTTTGGCTCCAAAGAAAGGAGGAGAATGGAGAATGTGTACGGATTCCAGGGCTATTAACAAGATTACTGTTAGGTACAGGTTTCCCTTACCTAGGATGGACGATATGATGGATTGTTTGAGTGGGGCGGCTTATTTTTCGAAGATTGACTTGAAAAGTGGATATCACCAGATCCGGATTCGGGAGGGAGATGAATGGAAGACCACTTTCAAGACGAACGAAGGCTTATATGAGTGGTTGGTGATGCCATTTGGTTTGAGCAACGCTCCCAGCACATTCATGTGCCTGATGAATGAAGTGCTGAAGGAATTTAATGGTAAGTTTGTAATAGTTTACTTGGATGATATTCTGATTTTTAGTAAGACTAAGGAGGAACATTTCAGACATTTGCAGAGTGTGTTGAGGAAGTTACAGCAGAACAAGCTGTTAATCAATCTGAAGAAGTGTACTTTTTTTAGCGAGAATTAGTGTATCTGGGCTTAGTGTATCTGGGCTTTGTCATCGCAGAAAATGAACTAAAAATGGACCCAGAAAAAGTAACAGCTATAGTTAGCTGGCCTTCTCCGAAAAGTTTATTTGAAGTTCGAAGTTTCCATGGACTAGCCAGTTTTTACAGGAAGTTCATCAGAAATTTCAGCGAGATTTGCGCACCAATGTTGGATACGATGAAGAAAATAAATCAGCCATTTCACTGGACTGAAGCAGCAGAACATAGTTTTCAGATCTTGAAAAAGAAGATTACTGAAAGACCAGTGTTAAGACTGCCGGATTTCAACAAACTTTTTCAGGTTCGTTACGATGCCAGTGGTACGGCCATTGGGGCAGTCCTTAGCCAAGAGGACAGACCAGTTGCTTATTTCAGTGAAAAGCTAAACGAGAGCAGGCATAAATACTCAACCTACGACAAGGAGTTTTACGCCATTGTAAAAGCTTTGAAACATTGGCGACATTATCTGTTAGGTAACGAGTTCGTCTTATTCTCTGACAATTCTGCGTTACAGTACATTATGCAGCAGCATAAATTGAACCATAAACATGCAGCTTGGGTTGAGTACTTGCAAAGTTTCACGTTTGTACTAAAACACATTAGTGGGCAATCAAATAAGGTAGCAGATGCACTTAGTAGGAGAGCGTTGCTCCTACAGGAAAGCACGATGCAGATTTTAGGCTTTGAACATTTAAAAGAGTTGTATCCGACCGACACCAAGTTTATGGAGGCCTATGGGGCTTGCCAAAACCCACTGTTACGAAATAACAGCATGTGGTTAGACTATAATCTACAGGAAGGATTGTTGTTTAAAGGAGGGCAGTTATGTATTCCCAACTGTTCTATGCGGGAAAACATTATACAGGAAAAACACAGTGGAGGCCTAGCGGGACATTTTGGAATTGACAAAACGATTGCTCAAGTACAACATTTTTATTTCTGGCCTAAGTTGCAGTGAGATGTGCAGAGGTATGTGACTAGGTGTAAAATTTGTCAATTGGCAAAAGGTCACAGTCAGAACACTGGACTTTATATGCCATTACCCATTCCTAGTCGACCATGGGATTCAGTTAGTATGGATTTTGTACTGGGTTTGCCGAAGACAAAACGAGGCTTTGATTCAGTAATGGTTGTAGTAGACCGATTTTCGAAGATGGCACACTTTGTACCATGCAGGAAAACCAGCGATGCTACTTACATAGAGCATCTTTTTTTCACTGAGATTGTGCGGTTGCATGGACTTCCAAGATCCATTATCTCTTGCAGAGATGTAAAGTTCACTGGTCATTTTTGGAGAACTCTGTGGAAAAATTTAAATACCCAGTTACAGTTCAGCTCCACTTATCATCCACAGACGGATGGTCAGACGGAAGTAGTAAACCGAAGTCTGGGAAATTTACTTCGACGTTTAACAGGTGAAAATTCCCGGACTTGGGACCGTGTACTTGCGCAGGCGGAATTCGCATACAACGATTCCCCTAACCACAGCACAGGATACAGTCCGTTCCAGATTCTGTACAGCATGCATCCGCGAGGAGTGCATGAGTTACGAGATTTGGGGAAACTTGAAAAATGAAGCGCTGATGGGGAAGATTTCACCCAGGCAATGAGTAATTTGCATGAACAGGTCAAGTTGAAATTACAGGACAACAGTCATTGATATAAAGAGCGAGCTGATACAAAGCGTCGGGAAGTTCAGTTCAACGTAGGGGATGAAGTCCTTGCGTACCTATGCAAGGAACGGTTTCCAAAACAAGAGTACAACAAGCTAAAGTTCAAGAAAATCGGGCCCTGCAAAATCATTCGCAAATTTTCTGCGAACACCTATGAACTACAGTTGCCACCAGGGATCGGTATTTTCCCTATTTTTAACGTGGCAGATCTGTTTCCTTATGTCACAGGTTCAGCAGATAATGCAGCAACAGAGCCACCATGGGACAACAATTGTGAAGGAGATTCGTAGACGAAACAGATGCCGATGGCACCACCCATTGAGATCGAAGGGATTCTAGACACACAGGTAGCTAAGCGCACACGCAGGAAAGAATATTTGCGGTACTTGGTAAAATGGAAGAACCGTCCGATAGAGGACAGTTCGTGGCTTAAAGCAACGCAGATACAGAAAGCAGGCTATTCTGTCGACGACCTCATGGAACGGAGCCATGACTTTTTGCCACCCCGGGAGCCTAATGCAGGAGCATCCAGCTCCGAGGAGACAGAAGTTGGTTGACGGTCTCATGGAGAGACAAGAACACATGATCATACATACATAGCTGGACAGGTGTTAGACTTGTCAGTTATTTTACCTTATTTTATTTGTTTTATTTTGTCAGAAAGACATTAGGACTAGGTCGATTAGAGTTATGAACTGTTTCTTTTCAAATAGAAATTATTAACAGCAAAATAGGTTGTCAGTTAATTAGTTTCTTTGTTAGTTAACTAGTCTCTTTACAAATTGTGTTAGTTAAGAACAGTTAGGAATTGGTGGACAGTTACCCAATTCTGTTGGGTAGTTCTACCTAAACAGAACTGTGGTGTTTCAGGGGTTTAAAAGAGAAAAGATAAACAATGTAAGGGATTCCTCAGACGAAGAAACAAGAGACACAGTGATTTCAAAATAGATATTTTATCTTTATTTTCGCTATTTAATCATCACTGTACGAACTGATTTCATGCATCATATTATTGTTTCTTTGTAATAAAATTACGTTTGAAATACAAGACTGACAGAATTTACAAGAGGAGCAGACGCTGCAATCATATTATTTCCTGACAGAGAATACGAAAGATTGTGCATGCAGGCAACCCACAGATAATGTTCGCAGAATAACAGATGTTGTCGTTTTAATCATTTCCAGACAAAGAATACAAAAGATTGTGCACGCAGACAAAACCCACAGGTAATTCGTAAAAACCCTCCAACCATTTATGAGCAGAGTAAGTGCCAGAAAGTAACATATATATTCTTGTATCATTTCATTAAACTGTCGTGAATAAGCATATACAGTCCAGGACATTCCACAATAAGAACACTATTAAAAACCAGAACTTAAAAACCGAAACCTCGAAGTTGAATTTCGCATAGGTAAATGATACAAATAGACAGAGCTTAAAGAAATTGCCACAGCAATGAAGCGCCGAGTAGAGGCAGCGTGAACAAGCGTTCCAATCCATTATACAACAAGGCACAGGACGAGGGTTTCAAAACAACGAATACCCATTTCGCAAATTAACCAAATAATGACATACAAGACGAGGGTTTGATGCCACCAGGGACCCAACTCACAAAACAGGAGTTCCAACAAGTGAAGAGACATATTACAAGACGAAGAGTCCAAAACGAAGGACCAGCGTACAGGACCCAAGAGGGTCACACCGTCAAAGGAAAACCTAACTAATTCACTGCTCAGGCGACAGACCAGAATGAAAACGAATTTATAGAACCCTAAAGACACAACCATACAGATGTGGAAGGACCTTACCCGTAGGGAAGAACCGGAGAATGCAAATGACCGTCGAGACCGTTGTTGAAAGGCATTGAGCCGCATAGACCGACTGTATCAAACCACCTGCAGAAAAAGAAAGGGAAACAGATTAGCATAGATTATAGGCACCAGTAAACATTAAAAGCAAACAGCTGATGAAGGTTGAAGTGTAGAGCTTCACCTGGAACCGAGAAGGCAGAGTCGGAAGGACGAACAATCACCAGACCCTAAAGACCAGTGCCGAGTGCGTTAGAGACGGAGAGATAAGGGACCAAAAAGTTTAACAGAGAACCTATAGTTACCTTGATAGCCGAGTCGAAGCACGCTGGCCAGGAGGAGAGTCTGTCATGAGACGAGTTCAATAGTTAAGTGAACAGAGACAACACGGAAATAATCAAAGAAATCCTTCCAACAAACAGTAAAACGAGACTGCAAATGTACAAAGCTGAGGGTGTCTTCGCAGACCGCTGAAACCCTACCTCCATAGCTTTGGAGAACCAGGAATACCCATAAAAAAATCCGTGTTTGCAATCAAAACGACAGAGGAACGAAACCCCCACAGAGCAGAGCGCAGCTCGAAATGATGAAAAGTGTAAAGTGACAAATGAACGGAATCAAGGTTGACAAAAGGCCAAGGGTCGTATAGGAGGAAACCAGCGGGTGGAGGTTAGTAACCGAGGGAACCAGTCAGAACCCTAAAACAAATATCGATGAACGTACTAGCATATTAAAGTCAACATTAAATACTTGCAGGACGCCAAGTCTTGTCACCCTAAGTTATCTTGGGAAGGCGGGAGGCCATCATGATTTATCTGTAATAGGATCCATACCTCTCGACCACACCTCTGGGGCAACATATCCCGGCGTCCCTCTTGCTGTCGTCATGGAAATATGGTCGTCTCCTTTCCCACAAAGTTTTGCCAAACCAAAATCAGCAACTTTAGGGGTTAAGTCGGCGTCCAGCAATATATTGTGAGGTTTGATGTCGACAATCTTGGTGTAAATATGAAATTCCACGAGCCACACCCAAAGGAATTGAATACCATTTCTCCCACCTTAAGATTTGCCCATTCTCATTTCCTGCAAATATAAACTTGTAGAGAGATCCATTAAGCATGTATTCATATACCAGTGCGCTTGTGGGGCTTTCGAAACAATACCCCAACAGACGAACCAAATTGAAGTGATGGATCCGTCTGATTGTTGCCACTTCATTCATGAATTGGGATTGGCTATGCCTATTCCTATCAAGAAGCTTGACAGCCACCAAAATGCCGTTCACAAGCTTTCCTTTATACACCACGCCATAACCTCCTTCGCCCAACTTTTCCGCAAAGTTGTTTGTCATCCTCTTAATTTCAAAGAGTGAATATCTGGTTGGCATTTCATAAGCATAATCCTTTAGGAATTTCTCCACCTTTGAAGTAGAGGTAGCAGGAGGATGTCTTCTCTTCTTGGCATAAAACGTTAAGAATATCACTAATATTGCGGTCAGTGCAACTCCTCCAAAAATGCAACCTGCAGTGGAATGACAGATCGATTAGAATATGATCTTTCTAGTGGAAAGGAGAAACAAGTTCACAGTGATTTTCTATTCGAAGAAACCATAGTCACCTATTACAACGGCCGACTTGATCTTTCGACCTGCAGCGCAGCAGTGACAACTATTATGAGTCAAAAGCAACGATCCATAGTTTCTGCAAAGACAATGAATAATCTACATCTACATCGAAAACACATCTACAATATCTTTGTGTTCAAGAGTGCAGAATGGAGAAGTTATTGCATTTAATGGTCTGTGTAAGAATCCCATTTCTTGGGTGCCAATGACTTGAAAACTTAACTGAAGCAGCATTCAGCAGCAGTTACAAGTAGTTTTGCGAAATTTAAAAAATAGAGCATACTCTCCCTTACTTATCAATGTGACCTTCGTCCAACCCCCCTAAAAGAATACGAAACCAGTTCACAGTATGCTTAAATCGGAAAAACAGAAAAGGAAGAAATCATGAATTTACCTATTATAATAGCTGTTCGGCGACCTGTAACGCGGCCATAACACAACTATCGTAAGTAACAGGAACGATTCACATATATGTGGACACCTATTCACCCTAGAGTTATAGCGGACAAACAGAATAGGAAAATCTCATGAATTTGCCTATCGTAATAGCTGTTTGACGACCTCTAACGCGGCCATAACACCAATATTGTAAATAACGGGGCATAAACTTGTACCTATAACTTCGTAACATCTTAACTGAAGCAGTAGTTCCAATTAGTTTTGTGAAAATTTAAAAATAGAGCATACCCTGGCTGTAGCAGTTATCCATACGGGGTCCATTCTTGCAATAACACACGAACGGTGCAGGTGAATCCGAAGTGTTGTAACGGTAACCACATATCCCCTGACTTGCTTCACATAATTTACAGCTTTCATCTCTCTTTGGATCGTTGGTAAGAGGTCGCATTGATCCCACATCAACTGTTGCTTGTGCCGTACTAGAACATCCCGGAATCGAATTCCCATTGTCGAGGAAACCGTAGTAGACACTAGCATTACATTTCCCGTTAAGAATTCTCGAGTTGTTCAATTAAGGTTCATTATTACAATTGTACACGTAGAGGGTCCTGTTCTCTCTACCGAATATCACGGCTCTGTCCGTACGTCGTTGATGCATTATCAGCATGTCAGTGGGATGATCTATGAATCTGCACTTCTCGCCCTTCACAATTAAGCAGAAGCCATGCAGATAGCACTCTAGTACTGTGTAAATCTGGCCCTGGATTGTGATTACGGGAGTTAGGTTCTCCACACAGTCGATCTGAAAGTTAGGGTGACCGCATCCACAGTTTCCCACACCTAAAGGATACCATGTATCTGTAACCCCGCATCTACTAGTATTATTGCAATACTGGTATTGCAGGTCCAAGCATAAGTAGCAGGGGAATAGAGAGGCACAGCAGGCAGTAAGGATGACGACGAACAAAGATCGATCCAGAGAAGGATGAAGGCGACGAGCATATAATTCCATCGGAAGAAGATGTGATGATAGGTATAGAATCTGTTTTGGGAAGCGTAGGTAATGGTAACTCAAGAAGTCTGTTAAATAGAACGAAATAGACTTAATGTGTCCCTATCATGGAAATAATAGAGCATCAATTAAATTAGTTTTTAACATAAACCTCCCCTTCCTGTCAAGAGGATCCCAAATTTTCGTTCGTTCGTTGGCCTTCCATAAATTAATCTTCAAGAGGTAAGTTTGAAAGAATAAATGGACAGAAATGCCGTGAAAAGCAGTATTGGGATTTTCTATTGTAAAATATTCTGTGATATCCACGAGACGACATATATTTGGAGATTTTCCAACACACACTCTAATTAATGTGGGATAATTTATTGTCTCATTTTTTTGGGTGAGTGAGCGAGGATACTTTATGCGTGGTTTTGATATTGTTTATCTTTTTGGCGGGGGAGGGGGCATGTAAGATTTTGAGATGCACTGATCTAGATTTGCAAAACAATAAACAAGCTTGCAAGAGGAAGGAAGCGAACAAGAATTGAGAAAAGAATGAAATCCATTGATTCTACCATATTGGTTTAGAATATATACATAAAAGCAACTAAGTTAAGCTTAGTTGTGCATGCAATAACTAAAGCTAACTAAAGCTTGTACATGCAATCACTAAAGCTAACTCAAGCAATAAGTTAACTGGAGCTAATCTAGATGCATGTACACTTAACAGAGTTAGTCTAAGTGCATGTACACCAACACCCCCCCTTAAGCATAACTTAGGTGAGTGTGATGCAAAATGAATGAGTCCCGGCAACACAGCCATTTTAGGTACCCATATACAATGCATAGAAAAAAAGAGGAAAGAGGGAAAACCCAGCGGGAAGAAAACCCCCTCAAAATATAATGCATAAAAAGTAGGAAAGAAAAGAGTAAAAGTGATCGTGATTGTTTAGCGCGGGAGGACGGTGACCTTGAGGCCGAGCTTCATGCGCAACATCATCCCGTACTTTGGCACGATAGGGTGTCCGACCACTGCTTTTACGCGAAAACGCAGGATGATGGAGGAAGCAACCCACTTCATTTGCAGATGGGCAACATCCCTTCCTGGGCACCGGCGAGGGCCTTCGTTGAACACAGGGTATATGAACTCGGACTTGGTCACAAATTTCCCATTGTGGAGCCATCGTTTTGGCTTGAAATCGCGGCAATCCGTGCCCCATATGCTCTCCATTCGGGCCATGGAATACCATAAACAAAACACCCAATCAAAACTTCTGCTCTTGAAATACTTCTGGATGAGCACTTCCTGGAGTGCCTGTTTGAGCTCCTCTGGAGGCCCCAGATGCCCTGTAAAGAAGGGCTAACACATACCATTCCACATCTTGGCCACATCCTCGTCTCTTAACATGAGGCTGGGGCGATGAATAATATAAAGAATGTCGAGCGAGAAGGCCATGATCCGCTTTCCCTTGGTGAGATTCGTGCTCTTCCTTATGGCTGCTCGGCCATATTTTTCCTCCAAGACGGATATGACGCAGGCGAGGTGAAACACCACGCTCAGGCACACATACCCATAGACGAAACTGACAGTTATCACATACATGCCATATTTAAGGACAGCCAAATTCCAATTGAACAATACCACTATGCATACGAACTGGAAGCAGAGGAATGCGGAAAGTGCGCAATAGGCAAACACAACTATGAAAAACCAGAGGAAAGTTTCCATGAGGCGTTTCCAAACCCTAAGAATGATGCTCATAACCCTCCAGTAGGAAATTTCCTTTGACGCATACATAGAGGCCACGGTATACACCACTGCCGCCATGGACAGCAACGACAAGATGAAAAGGGATACTGCATAGGCGGCTAGAACGACGAGGAGCTCCGCCCATTCAAAGGTCAATTCCTTAGTGATCCTCTCGCTGGCATGTCTGCTGGTATCTATCAGATAAGGCATCGCTTTCCAATTAAAGATCGCCTGTTGGATGAGGAATTTCCCCCCCAGAATTGCAGAACTGAGGGGGAGAACAAAACTGAGGACGAGACTCCCCAGCAATTTAGCACAAGAGCGAAGGATCTTGAACGCCTCTTCGGTGATTCCCACGATGCCGAGGAACCCAAGATCCTTTGGTTCTCTATCCATTTCTTTGCTCTGCTCCTGACGCCGATACGAGCAATGCTTTCTCCTTTCTGAAAAAAAACCTTCGTGCCCAAGAATAAATATTGTCTGCCTGCTGCTGTGCGTATTGATAGATGGAATGGAAATGTTAAAGCGTGAGAAGGTCCAGTTCAAGTTCCTTCGTGTACGCACAATATTGGGACGAAAAGCGCTCGGAGGTTTCGAGGCGCTGCAGCGTTTGTACCTCTGGAGAACCTGAGAAGAGTAAGCCAATTGGCCGGCAGGTTGACAAATACTTCGCCCGGGATTCGAACTCGGAACTTGGAGATTAAACATCCGGCCATTCTGCAGAGAACAGGCAGACAATTGGCTGGCGTATCGGTGGCGGGAATCGAGCAAAGAAAACGCTGATCCTCGCCCATGCCTCCCAAGCATTCCATTGCAGCCATAGCCATAGGTTTGCAACGGCGACAGACGAGTAGTAGTCAGCTTTCCGACGTCCTTGGGCGTCACGGCCTTGTCATAAGCCCTGGCGGTGTCTTTTTTCGACAGCTTCAACTTCACACCCAAGTCCCGTATTTTCTGAGAAGGCTCGATGAAGGTCCGGCCCATGTAGTGCAAACCGATGAGCCCCTACTGGAACGACAGCCGGGCCTTGGCGGCGCAACCCAACGTAGCCACGACACCGGAGTCGGGCACCGCGATCACGACATCGCAGTCCACGGGCGCATCCTCTGCCAATATCTGCCCGAACTCGTAGCGGGACTTGTAGACGGAGCACCCGAAGACGACCGAACTGGGCAACGCGAAGTATATGTGCTCGAACACGCAGGCTTTTCGTTGCTTCTGCGGCAACAGGCACAGGCTGCTCATGCCGTCTTTGTCCACCTCAACGACCTCGCCCGGATTCACTTCGCGCTCGTATTTGGCCTCAATCAGATCCAGCGCGCAGGTCTCAGACGCGAACACCACAGCCGCGTTCGACCGCCAGCCCATCACGAGCAGGCGGAATCCATGCGGGTCACGGACGGCGACCAGGTTATCCTTTGTCAAGAAGACCAGCGAATAAGCTCCCTCGAGCTGCTCGCACGCATCCACAAGCCTCGAAATAAACGGTCGGGCAGTGGAAGTCGCAATGAGGTGCAGAACGGGGCCACCTGCTGTCTGTGGCTGATCAGGGCCCGAAGGAGCTGCCGCTCGATGATCAGATCCATGCATCATATAAGCATGCATGGGCATGGATGGCTCCATAGCTAAGAGTGATTGCGGATCTTTTTCCTCAAACAGAGGGATAGAGGCAGTATCATCAAGGATAGGTGTTCGAGAATCTTCTGAACTACGTGCAGAAGTATGATCTCGATGTTCAACAACGGGTGGTCTAACAGGGGTCACAGGAAGAGACTTATCGTCATCAGAATGCTGGTCTGAAGTTTCATCTGCATACTCATCAATGAGTGGTGATGGAAACTTGGTAACAAGTTCATCTACTGGTGCATGCGAAATATCTTCGTCAAAGTGACCAAGAGAAAAGAGAAAAGATTACCATATTTCATCCTGTTTTCCAAACAATCCTTCCAAAATTTTCCATACCTCATTTGGAGTTGAACACGATTCAACATGAATTAGCAGTTCCAGAGAAATAGATAAACATAGGATGCCGAAGGCCTCGTCCATGCGATTGAAATATCTTGATTTCTCTATTGCCGATGTTGGTTCAACTTCTGTTTCCATGGTTATTCGAAATAAGCCTCTACTTCTGAGATGAAGTTGAATCTTTGGCTTCCATTCGAAATAATTATATGGAGTGAGAATTGCCGATTTTGGAAACTCCAATTGAGACTCCATTCTTTGTTGTTGCTTCAATCTTCTCAACCTGCAAATAAAATTGCTTGTGCACTGATTACAAATCCCTGTGCTTTGATACCATGTAAGATTTTGAGATGCACTGATCTAGATTTGCAAAACAATAAACAAGCTTGCAAGAGGAAGGAAGCGAACAAGAATTGAGAAAAGAATGAAATCCATTGATTCTACCATATTGGTTTAGAATATATACATAAAAGCAACTAAGTTAAGCTTAGTTGTGCATACAATAACTAAAGCTAACTAAAGCTTCTACATGCAATCACTAAAGCTAACTCAAGCAATAAGTTAACTGGAGCTAATCTAGATACATGTACACTTAACAGAGTTAGTCTAAATGCATGTACACCAACAGGGCAACATCAACTAGTTTTTAAGTTAGTCGAAATTCTTTCAAAAATAATTTTTTTTTGGGAACAATGTTCTCTGAAAGAAAAAAACACTCAGACCTCCCAACCAAAGTTGACGCCAAATTTACCAAACAAAGCACAAAAAAGAACAATTAAAATCCTAATATCTTAGGCTTTATTTCTTCCACACAAATCCTGATAACGCGTTGAAGTCGAATTATCACTAAAAAGCTCTCCAATACGATGTATTCGCGTATATATGTATTTGTAGCGTAGAAATAAGTAACCAAATCCGGACGTAAGAAGCACGTTCCCCCGAGTCAATATCAAAATGTTAAAAGATGACCTGCTCTTTCAACTTTCTATGTCTGTAAATAGTAAGGACTTTGAACTTTCTAGGTCTGTAAATAGTAAAGACTTTAAACTCTCTACGTGCACAATACTTTGAAAGCTCAAACTGCTAAATTTCGTTGAAAAGTAAATACTAAAGTCTTTAAGCTTTCTAGGTCTGTAAATACTAAAGTCTTTAAGCTTTCTAGGTCTGTAAATACTAAAGACTTTGAACTCTCTACGTCCAAAATACTTTGAAAGCTCGAAGTGCTAAAACTTCGTTGAAAAGTAAATAAATTGGAAAGTAAATGAAGAAAGAGCTCGGTGAGAAAAGAGAAACAAGCTTCATGACTTACATTTAATAAAAAACGTCGTGGATATCAGGAGTCATTCTCTTTTTCAAGGTAAAGGAACACGCACTAAGGAGTCTTTTTCAAGGTAAAGCAACATGCACTAAGCAGTAGATATTGTATTGATGTTAACGTAGATATAACGTAGACAATTGATGTTAAGTTTTTAATTTTTATAATAAAGAGAGTTTATTTAAAAGATCAGGTTTCTTCGAAGGTTAGGATATTTCTAAAGGTAGTTTAATTTTGTTATTTTAAAATAATATAATTGAGTTATTTATTTATATATATGTTTATATAAATAATTGCTTTTATGTGTATAAGGATGTGAATATATTAAAATATTATATATATATTTTAGATTTTAATGGTCATAAGTAAGGAAGAGTGTTGGAATATTGTAAATATTCTTTTTAGTTGTGGAAAGTTTTAAAATTATTTTTGTTATATCTAGAGTAAAATATAGGTTCCTTTATTGTAGAGCTTAGTTATCTAGAGTGTCTATTGTTAGAAAATAATGCTCTCCAAATATCTTATATAGTTTTTTTTAAAGAGTTTCTCTAGAATAAAACATGCATATCTATATTATATTTGTAATGAAATGTAAGAAATCAATTTTGGTATTGAAGTTTATGAGTCATAGCTCATTCATTCCATTGTGTGTGTTTCTCTTTATGATAGATAGTTTTATGATAGATAGTTGTAGATGTAGTTAATTTGATGTCCATCACATCAAATTACTCATGAAACTAATCGATTTTAATATTAAATATAAACTTCCAAACTATTATTACATTAAATAAAAGTGATAAAACCATTGGAAAATAAATAAAAGAGTAATTAGATGAGCTATCAAATGAGGGTTTGTATTTGTACACCCATAAAGTGAAAGGATGTAAATTAAAATCTAGGGTGAAATATATGCATTGATGTTTACAGTGGAGGTCATAGTGAGCCACTTCTCCTACATATAGCTAGGAGATAGTAGCCTATTGGAGCAGCTAGTTGACTCAATCAACTAGCCCAGTAGAGTTGCGTGACCAAAGAATATATTATAAGTTGATATTCTCCTCAGTCAAGTTGACCAAAAAACTCAATTTGGTAAGTCAGTTGAGATAGTTAAATTGTTGTAAGTGAATACACCCACGAATGGGAAGTATTATCTGTAAGGCAAAGAGGATTTTCTAATGAAGAACTGCTAAAAATGTATAGATGTGGACTTAAGGAATATATCCAAGTAGAATTGAAGTTGTACAAGCCCAAAACCATTGAAGAAGCTAGACATGTAACAATAATTATTGAGCGAAAATATAAATTCCATAAAACACCATATGCCAGTAATGTAAAGTCAAGTAATTAATCAAAAGGGAAGCCAAGCAAGTCTTCTTCAAAAAATACTAGAAAGTAAATTCCACCCTCGTTGCGAGAAGTAGGTAACCAACAGTTAAGTTCTGAGAAGAAAAGAGATGGAAAATGCTGGAAGAGTGGAGATAAATATTTAGAGGGACACAAGTGCAACATACAAAAACTCTACTATTGTGAAGCAGAACAAGAAGAGGAATCTTCAGATAGTGACTCAAATGGAAAAACTAGCAAAGAAAATGAGACTTCTAGTCTAGGTTCCAAAAAAGAATACATGTCAATAATCTCCCTAGACGCAATCACGGGAATAGCACAACCACAAACCCTAAAGTTGAAGGGTCATATTAAGAAGGAAAATGTGATTGTACTAATAGACATAGGAAGCACCCACAATGTTTTAGACGTTAGTGTAGCAAACAGGCTAAATATATTTTCATATCCTATAATAGATATAAAGGTTATGGTGGTAGATGGTGAAAAAATAGTTAGAATGGGGAAGTGCCACAAGGTTAAATTGCAACTAAGCGATTGCAAAATGAAGTCTAGCTTTTACACAATTCGCTTGGGAGGTATAGATGTCATCTTGCGAATACAACGGTTACATACTCTAGGAACACATTTTGCAAATCACCAGAAGCAGTTGGAAGGAAATAAAAATTTCTTGGTTTCCAAACTCCTCCAACTCAGATCATTTTCATACAACAAATGAAGAAGCTTATTCGAAAAAGGGTCTAGTATTCATCACACAATGTCAAAAATTAAAATTGTTATCTACATAGGGAACTCAACAACAACATAAGGTTACAACCTTGATCCAAAAATATAACGAGGTATTCCAAGACCTTACTATGACATTACCTCCAAAAAGGAAGATAGAACATATCATTGAAGTCAAACTAGATGCAACACCCATGAATTCAAGCCATATTTCTATCCTCATCATCGCAAAACAGAGATAGAAAGGTGAATCCAAGACTTTCTAAGTTGTGGAGTCATTACAAAAAGCAAAAGTCCCCATGCAGCCCTGATAATATTAGTCTGGAAAAAAGAGGGATCCTTCAGATTGTGTATAAATTATAGAGGATTAAATAAGGTAACCATTAAAAACAAGTTCCTCATTTTGTTTATAGATGAACTACTAGATGAACTTCATGGCATAGAATACTTCTCAAAATTAGACTTGAGATTAATTTATTATCAAATACAGATAAAGTTAGAGAATATTAAGAATATCACATTTAGGACAAATGAAGGAAGTTATGAGTTTAAAGTGATGCCGTTTGGATTAACGAATGATCCAGCCACATTTCAAGCAACCATAAACGAACTCTTTCGTCCATAATTGTGAAAATTTATATTCGTATTATTTGATGATATCCTAATATATAGAAATAACTTGAAGGATCAACTCAAACATTTAGAAGAATTACTATCTATATTAGAGAAGAATCAATTCTATGCGAAAATTTTGAAGTGCACCTTTGGCAAAAACGAATTTGAGTACCTTAGGTACATCATATCCAAGGAAGGAGTCAGAGTAGACCCCAGCAAGATTAATGAAATGAAAGAGTGGCCCATGCCAAATCTTGTATTAAAACTCATAGGATTCCTTGGATTGACCAGATACTACACAAGGTTCATAAACAATTACACACATGTGACTGCTCCATTAATAAATCTACTAAAGAAAAATTCCTTTCAATGGGAAAGTAAGGAAGATGAATCCTTTGAATCCTTAATAGAGATAATGTAATCTAACCCAGTACTAGAAACCCAATATTTATCTAAACCTTTTGTGGTAGAATGTGACACTTCCGGATTTGGGATTAGAGCATTACTAATGCAGGATAGTTGTCCCATATTTTATGAAAGTCAAAATCTTAATAAAAGGGAAAGCTTGAAGTCTACCTACCACAGAGAGATGTTGGCCATTACTCACACATTAAGCAAGTGGCATCAATACTTATTAGGAATCGAGTTTTCAATCTGCAAAAATTATAACAATATCCAATTCTTGTTACAATAAAATACCTTATCACAGATCAACAAAAGTGGATAGAGAAATTGGCCACATTTGACATGGAAACTTTAAATAAAAATGGAAAATATAATGTTGTTGCTGAGCTATCTCAAGTAAATATGAAGACACCACAACATGCTCTGCATTAGTATTCCACGATTGGTTAGACAAGATTCAAATTGATATTCCAAGGATCTAGACTCTTATTCGATAATCGAAAACATCTATAAAAATCCTAATTTTGAATGGAAAAATGAAATACTATGGTATAAGGCTAGCTTCATCCTAATTTAAATTAAAGGCTCTAAAAGAATCACACAATTCCCTTGGAGATGGGCATGTTGGGTTCTTTAAGGCATACTAAAATGCACGTCAGGATTTCTATTAGAAGGGAATGAGTAAGGAAATTCAGAAATACATCACTGAATGTGACATCTATTAAATAAGTAAAAGCAAAAACATCTCAGTTGTTGGATTGCTACACACCCTATAGTCTCCATACAAGAAATGAGAAGAAATCTCAATGGATTTCATCGATGATTTACCCATGTATGATGGTAAGGACAAGATATTTGTTGTAGTACATAGACTCACAAAATATGCACACTTTATGGCAGCCAAGAAAAATCACTCAACCAAGCAAATTATTGAGGTCTTTTGCAAAAAAATCTACAAGCTACATGGTCTACCTAACTTCATTGTTAGTGATAGAGATGTAACATTTATGGGAAATATTTGGAAGGAATTTTGCAACCAAGCTAGAATAACCCTTAACATGAGTTCATCCTACCATCCGTAAATAGATGGTCAAACAAAGATAATAAATAAGTGTTTAAAAATATATCTATAATGTTTCATATCTGAAAAGAAAATAAAATGGTCACAATGGTTGCATTTAACCGAATAGTGGTACAATACCACCTATCATACCTTAGCCAAAATGACCCCATTATGTGCCTTGTATTGTTATGAACCCACGAGATGGAAATATTTTTGAATACATGACATTAAGGTTCAAGCAGTGAAGAACCATGTGGAATAAAGTTAAAAGATTATCCAGATATTAAAGGAAAACCTAACAAGAAAAATAAAATAAAGCAATAAGTTGACCATCATTGTTCAGAATGACATTTCGAAGAATAAGACTAGGCCTTTGTAAGACTACAACATTACAAGCTACAGTTATCCTTGAAACAACAAGGAAATCACAAGTCGTTTAAAATTTATATGTGCATTTCCAGATAATTAGGAAGTTCAATGATGTAGCTTATGGGTTGAAACTATTAGATAATTGTCAAATCCACAACATATTCGATGTTTCATGTCTCAAAAAGGTACTAGGTCAAAACCAATTAGCTCCAACCAAAATACGTGAGGTCAATGAATAAGAAAGGATTGTCTTAGAACCTGAAGGTATCCTTGCAACCAGAGAGAAGGTACTAGATTCCAAAAATATTAGAGAATATGTAATCAAGTGGAAAAAACTTCCCAAAGAAGACTTCTCATGGAAAACTGAGAAGTTCCAATAGCAATACCCCTCTTTACCCTTGCTTTGAGGACATAGAAATTTTTAAGGGTGGGTGTTGAGCACGGGATCCCCCAAGGATAGTTTTGGGGCTAAAATCCCATATTTTGAGAAAATTTTGTAATCCAAGGGTAAGGACTCCACATTTTTTGTCGTGGAGCGCGTAGATGTTAAAGAGTCATAGGGTTGTCCGCCCTTATTTTGAAATGTAATTTCAGCTGTAAAAGATCTATCCATGGTCTGCGGACTATGGGATTGTATAAATAGAGCTAAGCTCTAAGTAGTTTGATAGAAAGAAATAAAAAAGATATGATGTATGGGAGATATCTTAGGGTAGAAAGTCTAAGGCTTGGGTCATAGCGTAGGTAGAGGATCTGCAGCTAAGTGTGTAGAGGCCTAGAGTAGAAGTCCACAGCTGACTGCGCGGACCCCTGCAACTGAGTGTGTAGGGCGGGTCGAGTCTATAATTATCTAGAATTATCAATAAAGAGAATTATTCTACAATTCCTATGTCTTTACTTCCTGTTTATGCATCTTGTTATATTGGGTATGAAATTCACTTATAATGCTTATATGATACACGAATATATGTAAATGTGTTGGTTAAGTGAACACAAGTAAGAACATTTGTTTACGCAAAGCTAACTAATATCGGTTAATAAGATAAGTGAAACATTTAGGATAATTAAGGAATCTGTGCGACTCGCTGCCATAGTAGCGTGAAAGTA
This sequence comes from Pinus taeda, assembly GCA_000404065.3. Lineage (NCBI taxonomy): Eukaryota > Viridiplantae > Streptophyta > Pinopsida > Pinales > Pinaceae > Pinus > Pinus taeda. Next base: position 41,559 of record APFE031168932.1, on the reverse strand, counting down.
CCTAAGCCCTAGATTAGGGCTACGTGAAGGTTGATTGCATGCTTTCACAAAGGTAGTAAAGGCCGGAGCAGAGGGTTTGTCGTACAAGCCCTAGAGCAAGATCACCTGCGCGAAGGCAGGGATAGAAGATATCAATGACATCACAACCACTTCAAGGCTGCGTAAATTTGGTTCTAGCATCCCCCGATATTGCTTTGTGTGAGAGTTTAGTCCATGCTCCACAAGCTAATGCCGAAAGGGCCAGTAGTGTAGGGATTTTTTGGGCTAATTAACGTTGAACTTGGGTCAGGCCCCCTTAAGCCAAAAAATGGTTCTGTTGTTGGGACTGGAATCTGCATAAGAGATGTGTGATGTCATATCATTGGAATCCAACTAAGAAAGAAATTGAAGGCTAGTTGGATAGAAGGATCCACGAGTTCCCAGTGTAAGAAAACAGAAATCCGCGACTAACAAAATAACAATGGATAGACAGGTACCTGTATACAGAGATCCACAAAATATTTTTCGCCTCCTTTCTAGTTGAGCTATATGAGTGGATCGCGAAGCTAGCAGATAGCCAAGGGAGGTGGCAACTTGACGGTCCTATTGTGTGGACCCTAGAGCTAGTGCGAAGTTTGGAAGCATCAGGGGATAAGATTGCACACATTGTCGATCATTGAATCGATCGTGTCATAAGAGGATTTGTTACTGAATTCGCGGTCGACACCTTAGTCAACTATAACAAGGTAGAGTGATGATTTTTCAAAGGACTGTGAGGTAAGTACGTAAAATATTTGAATACTTAGATTAAAATGTTGTTGTGTGAAAAACAAGTTATGCAGCTACCTTGATGTTTGGGACTTCGCGAAGCAATTTTTTTTTACAGAAACGAAGGAAATAAGGGTCCAGAGTATAGCCCCTTGATTTCACCTCCATGAAGGGACAATGAAGTGATACTGAAATTTTCTCTACGAAGTGTTATTCAATTGATAAGACAAGGATTCCTGCAAATACCACCTTCGCCCACACCACCTCCGACTTCACCGCCAATACCTCCAACTTCACCCGTACCACCTCCACCTCCACTGCGGTTTAGTATGGAAAATACATTGAAGTTTCCTTTGTTAAAAGGCTTGGGAAATGAGGACCCAGACCAATTCTAGTTCATTGTGAGGGCTGTGTGGGAAGCTCAAGGTGTTACAAATGATCACATAAATAAGGTGACAGTGGTTAGTGCTCTGCACGATCGTGCGTTAACCTGGTATTTTTAAGTACTCAAACGATAACCTGAATGCTAGAGTAGTAGAAATCCAAACATCACTAAATAAGGAATTTAGCAAGCCTAAATCTAAGGCACAGTCGATTGTGGGATTCAAAGAGATCGTGATGCGACTAGGCGAGACACCTTGGGAATTGGATCAAAGATTGAAGTGTAAAATCTGTGAAGCCAATATGTATTTGACAGATGGATAGCATTGCGAGTGGTTTGTGGCTTCACTACTGCCCCACTTAAGGAGCACGTTGTCACAACAGAAGGTAGCAACTCAGGCTGAGGCCTTAGAGATTTCCATGAGACTACATGAGACTATGATGCAAGATCCTAATCTAAGAGTTCAACAGATCAACGTGCAACTGCAGAATCTGTGCCTTGAGATGCAAAGTTTGAAGCAGGACAAGACGGTTCAACCAGAGGTATTCGAGGAAGTATGGTGCTTGAAATGCAAGAGTCAGGGTCATGACAAAGACCATTGCCCAGTCTTTTCAAATTAGCTCGCAGGGGGAGGACCGATGCCTTTTAGGCCGAAAGCTAAAGCAAGACCTAGCGCGGGGCCTACATTATGGTGTGCTATCTGTCAGGTAGAAAGAAAACATGCCACAGATAACTGTCACCTACTACAAAAGTATGTATAAGCACCGAAATAATTGTTCTGCAACTTTTCCAGGTTGGTAGGACATGGTGAGCGTACTTGCAGTAGCTATGGATTGATGATGGATAGAACTCCTGCCTACAGGGTTCAAGTTGAAATGCAGCCCCTTAACCAGAATGCAGGGATGGCACGAATAGGATTTCAGGGGCACGGATGAGGCCGAGGTGGAGGAGGAACTGGTAGAGGTCACAGACAGTTGATTTGCTACAATTGTCGAGGAATAGACCATTATGCCCACGATTTCACTAATCCAACACGCTTGTTGTGCAAGTATTGCACATTGTTTGATGATGAAAGAGAAGGATACGAGACAAAGGTTCACTACCACCTCCACCGACTCAAATCCTTTAGATGATGAGTTCAGAGCCACATGAGGAAGATCCAAACGTAAATATAGTGCTCAAGAGTGGGATCACAATAGGGGATGACAAGGGGAAACAACCAGAAGATAGTACATGGTTTCACAAAGCTCCAACGAAAGAGGTTGAGTTCGATTTGGAGCACACCTGTGAAATCTTCATGGAAGCTAAGAAGAGCTTCGCTAAGGTCTCCACCTCAGGAAGCGAGGGTAAGCTTGAGCCAGAGATGGACCCTTCTATGCTCACAATTTTCCTGGAAACCTGTATGAAGTTACTGTGCGACATTAAGGCTATGAAAGGGTTACAAGAACTCATCAATAAATGTGATGGGACCGTGCCAGGTGAACCGCATGTGGTCCGAAATATCGGTAAGCATAAGACAAGGATGGGGCATGAAATGAGACTCACCTTGCAGAGCGGAGAATATGAAATGGATCAAGTAATTCTGGATTTGGGGTCAGATGCAAATGTCCTACCAAAATATACATGGGAGTGAATGGGGAGACTTGCGCTGCAATGGTCTCCAATCCAGCTAAGGATGGCGAATCAATAGAAAATCATCCCCATGGGGCGGTTACAGGGGGTGACCGTGGACATTAAGGGAGCACTGGTGGATTTTGAAGTAATAGAGATAGTGGATGATAGAAATCCCTACCCTGTGTTCCTGGGCATTGACTGGGCTACTGATATGAATGGGGTAATCAATCTGAAGAAGTGAAAGATGATCTTTGAGAAGAAATCATTGCACGTAAGAATACCCCTGGATCCTGCTGAAGGATCACGTTATATAGAACCAGTCTGCGATTATGAGAGTGATGATGTTTTTGACTACATCTATAAGATAACATCGTGAGACCAAGACTGGGTGAATCCCACTACATATGGATGGATTACATGGGATTGCGAGAGTTCCTGCACTTTGAACTCCGACGAAGAAATAGAATGTTGGCAGAATCGGTTATACAAAGTAAATACACTGAATTGCAACATGATGACCCAATTGCTACATTGTGTGTCGTCAGAGGTAAGAACTCTGCCTACTTATGATGGACTAAATGAGGTAGATATCTTTTTGGATGCATTTGAAAGAGAGGTACCAGAAAAGCAGTGCTTCCAGGCCTTGGATTGGTCATTGCACACTACGCCTGAAAGATGGTGGGGTACACACAAGGGAAGCTTTGATGATTGGCATGAACATAGGAGGTTGATGAGAACATGATTTGGGAAGCCTAAGATGCGACTGATCGACAAGTACTATGGGAAGAATGATCCACGCGTGCATCTGGCAAAATGGACATAGGATTATGGAGAAAAGCCCCAACCTGAGTGAGTGCACTTGTTTTGTAATACCCTAGATGTTATCCCAATGAATTGGTACATAGAAATAGAGCTCTACCATGGGACAGGTGACTGGGATATCCTACGCGAAGGATTCATGATTACATTCAGTTTTGAGGATGGTTTTGACAATATTGATGAGGCAGTACAAGAGGTGAAAGCAGCCATATTTAGGATACCATAAGATCCTTTAAACCTAATTCAGTCTGCATGGGCTGCTCAACTGAGTCACGTGCTTGAATATTATAATGTAACTGCTGAAGATGAGGTTGAGGATCCATGGAAGATTAACATTCCGAAAACAGAAGGCCACGGTGAGGTTCAAGGAATGCATATTGAGAACCTTGATATAACCGCCCTGGTGAAAACAAACAGGTAAACATTGGTACGGAGGCAGAACCCAAATTCGCAAAGATTGGAGAGTACTGGGACGACGCAACGGTGGATAAGGTCGCTGAATTACTCCACAAATACAATAACTTATTCCCAACCAAGTTTACAGATTTGAAAGGAATAATCGGAGATCTAGGAGTGATGAAGATCATGTTAAAGCCCGACGCGAAGCCAGTTAAGTAGAGGCCTTACTGCGTCAATCCAAAATACAAGGAAAAGGTTCGCTTAGAGCTAGACAAGATGCTAGTGGCAAGCATCATTGAGCTTGTGGAAGAATCCGACTTGGTAAGCCCAATGGTGGTGCAAGATAAGAAGCAAAAGGATGAGATAAGGATATGCATGGATCTCAGAAAACTGAATGATGTGTGTGTGCATGATCCTTTCCCGACTCCATTCACGGATGAAGTGTTGGACAATGTAGGTGGCCAGGAAGCATATTCCTTCACTGATGGGTTCTATGGGTACCACCAAATCAAAATCGCACCAGACGATAGGAGCAAGACAACCTTCGCACCTGATTGGGGTTGTTTTCAATAAATTGTAATGACGTTTGGATTGAAGAATGCACCTGCAATCTTTTTGTGCATGGTTGTTGCAGTATTTAAGGATTATATTCATAAGTTCCTAGAGGTGTATTTTGATGACTGGACTGTATTTGGGTCGGTTAAGTGCCACATAGCAAGCTTGCCCCTAATGCTGGATACTTATCGAAGATACCAGATCGCACTCAATCTCAAGAAGTGTTTGTTTTGCATTCCTTTTAGGAACTTATTGGGGCATGTGGCTTGCAAATAAGGATTGATGGTAGACCCTGTGAAGATTGTGGTGATATTGAACTTGGAAGCACTGAGGAGTGTGAAACAGCTACGCTCTACTCTAGGACATATGGGATATTATAGAAATTTTATCAAAGGCTACACCTATGTTGAAAATGCAACAAGATGATGGAGCTTAGTGAAAAGAAGTCGCCTTCACTAAGTGGTCTCGCAGGCTATTTTTGGTGCAAAGTCTATTCTTAGACATATGGATCATGGTCTATGAGTTGCAAGATGTTATTTGTGGATGAATGGTCATGTTGGTAAAAATAGATGGACTTCTATTTTTAGAGAGATGGGCGGAGTCTATTTTAATACTGCCAGTCTAAATATAGAACAGTAAAATATTATTATCTCTTAATAATATTTGGACTATAAACATTATCTTATCCTATTGGAGCACTTCACTTCGAGCTACAGATGTGGCACATGCAACCGCCAGAAGGAAATATGCTTTTCTTATGGGTTAGTTGAGCTATTGCATGATGGACTTCAGTTAGAACTCAAGTGATTGAGTTTGGTGGAGTTGAATGAGGAGTTGTGTTCAGTTTGACTTAGTTGAACTAGTTGTATTTAGTCTAACTAACAAATACACTAGTGATGAGTGGTGTGAATTAATTATTAATTAATTCACTAATTATTAACTCATAAATCAACTAAAGAATACATCAGTTAACTCAGTGCATAGACAGTTCAGTGGAGACAAGTGTTAGAGGTGAGTGAAAGGGTAAGACAATTGCCAGTTGTGACTATAGTTGTGCATGTGATTTGCACAATCAATGGATTGAGTATTGCCAATGAGGATTGTGTGGTATAACCAAAGGGAACACGAATTTGTATCACACATTTGGTGTTATTCTCAACAAGTATTGTGCAGTGGAGGCAGGCAAGCAACGGAGGAGATTTGAGCCAGTGATTGATTCAGATTTGAGCTATTTTTTGTGTAACAGGTGGAGATAGTACTGAGTAATTGTGAGGAGTATTGTACTATGTATTGTTACATGTTCTCAATCAACATAATATACAGATAGTTGGGGGTTTTCAGTTGTATGCTTTCCCTGGGTATATACTGTGTTGATATGTGTGATTAATGTTTTAATGCGCGCATGTGGTGTTTTCTTAATTCCGCAAAATTGATGATCAACGTAGAGGAGGTTATGTATTATGCATGATTCCGCAAATAATGTATAATCAGGATAATCTCTGTGAATAAGTGTCATATTATTCAAAATTTATACATGGAATCAGAACTGGTTGATTTGTAGAAAAAGTTCTACAGGATATCAAAGCGTAGTTGATCATTGGATCTATTATTCAGAAAGTGTTTACATTTTATTTCTTCAGGCAGAGTCTGTAATCGGGCCAGGTAGCCTCTGGATTCATCCTTCTTTTGGAAGGTTAGATATCCAGTGAATGCCCATACAGTCAATCTCTATACGAGAAATACTTTGTTCTCACGAATTTTAGATCAGAAGCGGTTGAGTTTTGAGCTGGTGGAATGGCACTCAAGGATAAAATCAAAAACATTAAGTGAGAATGGAGACAATATGACCTAGTATCTCACAAAGTTCACCCAATGCCGAGATGAGCTGGGAAGTGTGGGGGTGACTGTCGATGATGAGGACTTGGTGAGCTTGGCTCTCCTTGGTCTTCCGAAGAGTTCGCATTCCTATCAGGACTCTGTCAATGGTCGGGAGAAATTGCCAGGATGGGAGAGACTTTGGTCGGATCTTGTGCAAGAGGAGATCAGACGGAGCACCAAAGATAGTTCTTCATCTATGCATGATGAGGAGAACTGTACCTTAGCGAGTAAGGCAAATAAGGGAAAGGAGAAGGTTTCTCTTTCTGAATCCATTTCTTCCAATGATGGGAAGAAGGTTGACAAATCGAAAGTGTGATGCTTTTTTTGTCATTAGGTGGGCCATTATGCCTCAAATTGTCCACAGAGGAAATCCAAGAAGGAATCCGGGGAAGGATCTAAAGGTGAGGCACTTGCTTCACAGTTTTAGTTGGATTTCACACTCTTCACATGCATGGTTTCATCCATGGTGGGAAGTGGTTGGTTTCTTGATAGTGGAGCTTCTTTCCACATGACCAGTGACAAGGGTTTGTTTAGTACTTTGGAGGAGAATGATCTCCAGATACTCATAGCGATGGGTAATGATGAGAAGTATAGTGTCTCAGGTGTAGGCACGGTTATTTTTCAGAGGGAGCATGGATCTAGCTTTGCCTTGACCGATGTCAAGTATGTACCGGGACTGAAGAGAAACTTGGTGCCGATCGCAATACTGGAAGATAGAGGCTATGATGTAGTCTTCAGTAAGGGAAACGTTTTCCTTAGACACATCATCACTAGATAGGTGAAGCAGATTGGTTCACGGGTCAAGAACCTGTATGCTCTTGAGGTTCAAGATGCATGCAAAGCCTTGAGCATCAAGGAAACTAATGGAGACTTGGTGGTTGAGAGGGAGGGTATATTACCTCTCAACATGTAGAGCTAGAAGAAGTCTCAAACAATTGTGGAGGAGCCACGATTAGTGCAGTAGCTTCAGGAGGTTGTGGAGCAACTACAACAGGGGAAGCTGAGTGGAGATCGAGTAGAGACATCTACTCATGCAGAGACCTCTAGTAGGGGGAAACATCGAGCCAGGTGGGCTGAGGGATCACATGCAGCCATACCTCCGGGTAGGAGGTGGGGCGATATAGAGTGATCGTCCCAAGGAGGAGGGGCAGGATCCTTGAGGTACCTAACCTCTTGGATGAGACCTTGCTACAGGAGCCCCAATGTGGAGTAGCAGGAACTAACTGATTGGGTAGAGACAGATGTGGATAGAGCGGCAGAGAGAGCAACAGTGCAGGGAATCCCAAGACAATGCATAGCTAGCAGGCTGCAGCAATGTGAGAGGCACAAGTGTTTTACACAGTGCTAGGTGGCACAGAGAGGTGTGAAATGGTGCGAGATGCATGGAGATGTTGCAGTAGCATAGATGTTAGAGAGGGAGCACTTGTCAGCCGTAGGTAGAGCTTTAGCATTAGAGTATGTTCCTAGCCCAATAGAGGGGTCAGTTGGGAGTGTTTTTGTTCCAAGTGTTGTTGGAGCAAGTGGACCGGGTAGATGTGTTGCATGCAGAACATTCCAGAGTTACAGGATAGGGGTTGCAAATAATAAATATCTTGTTGAGAGGGAGTGTTGAAAATGCAACAAGATGATGGAGCTTAGTGAAAAGAAGTCGCCTTCACTAAGTGGTCCCGCAGGCTATTTTTGGTGCAAAGTCTATTTTTAGACTATGTCTATTTTTAGACATATGGATCATGGTCTATGAGTTGCAGGATGCTATTTGTGGATGATTGGTCATGTTGGTAAAAATAGATGGACTTCTATTTTTAAACAGATGGGCGGAGTCTATTTTTAGACTACCAGTCTAAATATAGAACAGTCGAATATTATTAGCTCTTAATAATATTTGGACTATAAACATTATCTTATCCTCTTGGAGCACTTCAGTTCGAGCTACAAATGTGGCACATGCAACTGCCAGAAGGAAATATTCTTTTCTTATGGGTTAGTTGAGCTATTGCATGATGGACTTCAGTTAGAACTCAAGTGATTGAGTTTGGTGGAGTTGATTGAGGAGTTGATGGAGTTGTGTTCAGTTTGACTTAGTTGAACTAGTTGTATTTAGTCTAACTGACAAATACACTAGTGATCAGTGGTGTGAATTAATTATTAATTAATTCACTAATTATTAACTCATAAATCAACTAAAGAATACATCAGTTAACTCGGTGCATGGATAGTTCAGTGGAGACAAGTGTTAGAGGTGAGTGAAAGGGCAAGACCGTTGTCAGTTGTGACTATAGTTGTGCATGTGATTTGCACAATCAATGGATTGAATATTGCCAATGAGGATTGTGTGGTATAACCAAAGGGAACACGAATTTTGATCACACATTTGGTGTTATTGTCAACGGGTATTGCACAGTGGAGGCAACCAAGCAGCGGAGGAGATTTGAGCCAGTGATTGATTCAGATCTGAGCTAGTTTGTGTGTAACAGGTGGAGATAGTACTGAGTACTTGTGAGGAGTATTGTATTATGTATTGTTACATGTTCTCAATCAATATAATATACAGATAGTTGGCGGTTTTCAATTGTATGCTTTCCCCAGGTATATACTGTGTTGATATGTGTGATTGATGTTTTAATGTGCGCATGTGATGTTTTCTTAATTACGCAAAATTGATGATCAACGTAGAGGAGGTTATGTATTATGCATGATTCCGCAAATAGTGTATAATTAAGATAATCATTGTGGATAAGTGTCATATTATTCAAAATTTCTACAGCTTAGATTACCGTGCCGATGGAAAAATTGTTGAAGAAGGATGTCACGTTCTGTTGGAATGATGACTGTAAGAAAAGCTTGGATATATTAAAAGACACGATGGTTACTGTGCCGATTCTAATCTTCTCAGACTCGAAGAAAGAATTTCATGTACATGTTGACACATCGTGTATAACGCTGGGGGCAGCACTAACACAGGATGGAGGTGAAGACTTGGACCATCCTATCATGTTCGCAGGCCGCATATTATCCAAATTATAGAAGAACTATTCTACCACTGAATGTAAGGGGCGAGCTATGGTGTATGCGCTCCAGAAGTACTGACGCTACTTGCTAGGAGGCCATTTTAAAATGTATACGGATCACTTCGCATTGAAGTACCTATTCAATAAGATTGTGTTGGGGGGGCGAATCTACAAATGGCTTTATTGTTCCAAGAGTGTGATTTTGAAGTTGTTGTGAAGCCTGGACGATTGGACATAGGACCCGACCACCTATCGCTCATCGAGATAGGGGAGGAACCCACTAATTTGAAGGAAGGATTACCTGATGCATAACTATTTGTAGTGCGCATCATGGATGGACATTTTGAGGATATAATACAGTACCTAACAACAGGAACTACACCGGAAGGATACTTTGTCTAGCAAAAGAAGGAATTAGTGGTGCACTCAACAAATTTCTCTGTCATTGGTAGGCATCTATACAAAAAGGGGACTGATGAGATAATGTGAGATTATGTATCAGAGTTTGAAAGAAGCAGCACCCTCATGGACGCTCATGAGGGCATCATGGGAGGACATTATGTAGGGAGAGCAACCGCACAGAAGATTCTAAGTGTAGGGTTGTGGTGGGCAACCCTTCATTAGGATTTAATAGCATATTGCAAGGTGTGTGATGTATGTCAGTGAATAGGTAGGCCATTGCAAAGGGATGAAATGTCTTTGAATCCACAAATAACGTTGCAACCTTTCAATAAGTGGGTAATAGATTTTGTAGGACACATTCAGCTACAGGGGAAGACAGGGGCGAGGTATAAAATCACCGCAATGGAGTATTTGACATGTGGGTGGAGGCGCAGCCTATGAAGGATTGCACAGGTGCAATGACTGCAAAATTCCTATTTGAGCATGTATTGATGTGATTTGGATGTCCAAAGATTTTGATGAGTGATCGGGGTACGCACTTTTTGAATGAAACGATTAGCGCACTAATAGAAGAATTTCAGGTATATCACTAGAAGAGTACTCCTTATCACCCACAGGATAACGAGACAGTGGAGGCGTTTAACAAAGTGCTTGAAAATACACTGACCAAGGTTTGCAATTCTCAGTGAAGTGATTGGGACCTACACATACCTGTAGAACTATGTTCCTATCGGACGACGTGCAAGAAGTTAACGGGACACACACCCTTTAGGTCGGTATACGGTGTTGAAGCGGTGATGCCCATGGAGTAAATTGTGCCTAGTCTGTGCATAATGGTGATCACAGGTATGATAGATCGTGAAGCCCTGGAAGAGAGGCTCATGCAGTTCGATGAGCTTTAAGAAGAGAGCGTTTTGGTTGGATTTCACAAACAGGTCCAAAAGCAGTGTGAAAAAGCATGGCATGACTGACATATTAAGTTGTGCACCTTTAAGGTGAATGAATTGGTGTTGTCGTATGATAGTAAGTTTGATAAATTTACAGGGAAATTCCAAATGCATTGGCTGGGGCCTTATGTTATTAAGGAGATTACTGATGGTGGTGCGGTCAAGTTGGTTAAGTTGAATGAGATCCCTTCCTAGGAAAGGTGAATGGAAGTTGATTGAAGCCATACACAAGTGGCCCAACCTTCTGACTATGTGACAGAAGAACAGTCTTAGCGCTCCAGGCAGCTGGAAGGAAGCGTGGGACTATAAACTACACTTCCTCGGTTGGGGAGCTGCGTGATTTCAGGACTGCACGAAGCAGGGAAGTGTCACAAGGTCTGCAACAACGTGAAGGAAGCTGTGTTACTCATGGAAATAGTGCACAGGTCTGCTGGAAAGTGACCGTTAAATTCACTGTTTATGATTTGATGGTCAGATTAAGGCCAAATAGAGTGGGCGACAGGAATTTAAGGTGAAATTTACAGGTTAGATTCTTGAAAATCTTTCACCAATCTAGCATTAATGGGCCAAATGTGGGGGGAACAGTCAGATTTGAATTCAAAAGGCCCTATAAATTACAAGTGGTTGTCTAGCGAGACACACTTGGCATTTTAAAAATTCAGTTGTCGCACTATCAGCTATGTATGGACCATGCAAATTTCGAACCTTTGAGAGAAAGTTCAACATTTGAGAGATTGTCAAAGGAGATGCGGGACCTCCTAAATAGAATGATGTCAAAACCTGCAGAAGCCATGGACATAGAAGTTGAAGCCACTCAACAAATTGAGGTAGTAGAAGCTACCCTAGAGAGTGGCAAAGTGGTAGTCGATGTCCATAAATCACCTAGGACACCGAGACCAAAGAAGGATAAGCAGAAGTAGCCTATGCTACCGGTGTGCATCTCACCAAGAAACCCACAGAGGACCAAGCTCGCCTTGTAGGGGAAGGGGAAGGCCATTAACTTGGAGGCAGACGAGGAAGAATTTGAAGAAATCTTGGTGGATGAGGAGGATGTGAAAATGGATGTTGAAACCCAGGGTGCGGACCCTATTACTAGGTTACAAGAATATGTTCCACTACATAAGGGCAAAGCCAAGGTGCCCAAGGACATAGACGAGAGCAATAGCTCCTCGCAAACTCCGTTGCTCTTGGATGACATTGTTTTTGAGGGGTTGTGCTTAAGGCAGGTTCCTGTACAAAATTCAAGGATTGGGACCTCATAGATCATGAGAAGTCCCTGCATTTAGTGACTAAGCAGTTAATGCACCAAAGGATTGGTACAGCTGCTGGAACGATTGAATTAGATCTGTGGAGATGGCTCAAGGGTGTAGAGAAAGTCGGTCTGCTCAACCTTCTCTAGGTATCACATTACCTCCGCGCTCCACTAACCGTCTTCATCATCAGGCAGTTGCTCTGGTTCGTGCATGATGGGTGTTTGTGGCTGGAGAAGCCCATTCCCATCACATACCACTTGATTCATCACATCACACTGCTGCCCTACTCAGGGGAGAATCCAGCCAATATATCAGAAGGAAAAGGTGGTGAGTTGGCCCTCACGGAGGCTATGAAGGAAAAATTCAAGCTGGAAAAGAAGAGGTAGGGATATGCCATCTCCAACATTAACAATCTTGCGGTCAAGGTAGAAACACGAATATTAGCAGGGAAGGTGATGCAGAAGTGCCATGTGGATGACGTGCCCACGCCTATGATTGCATTAGCAGCCCAATGCACTTAGGGATTCCAATTCAACGGGTGAATTATCTGTGTGACGAGTTCCTTGCAAACTGTCGCGAGGCACAGGAGTAGGGCAAGACATTCCACTATGTGCGGCTCTTGCTCTCAATTGTGTTGGTGGCATGGGAGCTGCCAGAAGACAACCCATTCCCTTCTGTCGCACCATACCTTCCAGAGGTAGCGAAGTACGCTTCACTGTGGGTGACCAAGGACGTGCAGTGCATAAAGGAAAGAAAAAACTTTTGGATCTTAATGGAGATGAGTATCTGGATGGGGATCGATCACAAGTCGCGGTTGTCGTCCATAGTCTACGCTAGTTTGTAGAGCTTTGTAGAGTTCAAAGCAGATTTCCACCATGTCTTTATCAGGCTGCAGAAGGACCCTATGAAGACATGGAATATATTACCATATCTGGCAACTGATGATGTTATCTTCACAGTCCTCAAGTCTTGGCCACCAGAGTGGTGTGTTGCAACAAGCTCCGCGGTGGAAATGGACAAGTCCATCGTGTAGGGCAAGAAGGAAGAAACAAAGCTCAGAATGGCAGAGCTAATTGAGAAGCATAGAAAATAGGAAGTAGACGCTAAGGCCCAGGTAGCGTGCGACACCATGACACTGGAAGAATAACAGAAAATAGGAGGAGAAGAGCGTTAAGGACAAAAGTCACCTTTGCCTGGGACTGAAGTAGAAACAACGGAGCTAATAGAACAAGGTGGTGTGGACCCACAAACAACGTCCACCCAACTCAAGCATCAGCATCCGCAAGAAAATATAGTGTCGTGGAAGAAAACCAAGGCCTTAAAGACATCCTTCAACCCAATCACCCTCACTAAGGGGGATTTGCATGAAATTGGAGAAACGGTAAGGTATGTCACCATGGATGCCTTCCAACAGTTTACAGAGTAGTAGTAGCTAGTATTAGGAGCTCTTTAGATAGTACTATAGGAGTTTCAGGCTCATACTCCACAGGCTGGCATAGTGTCCACCAGCCTCGCGATTGACACTTCAACTTCCATGGAGATGTTGCGCACAAAGGTGACCAACATGATAGTGCTACCAGATGGGGCACTTACTACAAAAAATGAGGCCAACAGGTCCATGGTCAGCAGCCTAAAAGGGGTGGGATTGAATATGGTCGTGCTCCCTAGAGAGACACTCCACCTTTTGTAGGATGGAGTCACCGCAAAACTTAGGGCCCGGGAGAGTCGTGGTTTGCAGGTGATGAGCAAGCGGCGCATCAACATCGAGTAGTTGGGCTTGTAGTACAATGAGGTAATGGAGTAGAACAATCAAATCATGTAGGTGGTGGAGGAAGCCTGTTGAATGGTCCCAAAGTTGGACATTCAGGCATAAGAAATGGTTGAGGTGCACGTCCGCAAGTTAGCCACAGGGGTGTGCGACGCTCGAGCAGAGATGGCCAGGATTGAGCTCGAGCTAAACCTGCAGATCACAGAATTGCAATTGAGGGCTCATCCTTCAACTCTACTAGAATTCAGGGAACAACATGCCACCTCTGTTGCAACAGAAATAGCAGTGGTCGACAATGCAATAGCAGACTGCACAAGACTTTTTGAACAATCATTCGAGGTCCTAACCACCTTGCAGGAGGACCGGAATGTGGAGCGCCTAGAGACAAAGGCACATGAGCTACAAAAAAGGTATGAAAAGGTCAAAGGGACCCTGCAGATGGTTGCCCTTATATAGAGGCTCACACAGACGCAGGAGGCAAAGGCTCTTAAGGAACACATGGATGCCGCTCGGCACAAAGAAGCGATCTTAAAAGTTCGCCTACAACCATGGATAGATGAGTCATATACAATCGTAACCTCCATTGAAGGGAAGCTCGTGATACTATAGGAAACTCAGTAGAAGGTTCAAGGTGGTAGTTCAATGGAAGTCACCAAACAGAGAGTGGAAGAAGTCTAGCAGGTGGTCAGTCAGTGCGCTACCAAGGTTGCAAACATCCAAACGAAGCTGGGATGTCTTAGCACTAAGATCTCCACACCTGTAGAGTGACTCAAGGGCGAGTCATGATGTTTTTATTGGGGGCCTATTGGGCGCGGGATCCCCCAAGGATAGTTCTGGGGCTAAAGCCCATATTTTTAGAAAATTTTGTAATCCGAGTGTAAAGACTCTGCATTTTGTGGTCACAAAGCACCTAGATGTTAAAGAGTCATAGGGTTGTCTGCCCTTAATTTGAAATGTAATGTTGGCTGTAAAAGATCTACCCATGGTCTGCGGACCATGGGATTGTATAAATAGAGCTAAGCTCTAAGTAGTTTGATAAAAATAAATCAAGAAGATATGATGTATGAGAGATAGCTTAGGGTAGGAAGTCTAAGTCTTGGGTCATAGCATAGGTAGAGGCTCTCCAACTAAGTGCGCAGAGGCCTAGAGTAGAAGTTTGCAGCTAAGTGCACGGACCCCTACAGCTGAGTGCCCCAAGTGGGTTGAGTTTGTAATTATCCAGAATTATCAATAAAGAGAAGTATTCTACAATTCCTGTGTCTTTACTTTCTGTTGATGCATCTTGTTATATTGGGTATGAAATTCACTTATAATTTTTATATGATAAGCAAATATATGTAAATGTGTTGGTTAAGTGAACACAAGTAAGAACATTTGTTTATGCGAAGCCAACTAAGATCGGTTAATAATATAAGTGAAACTCTTAGGATAATTAAGGAATCTGTGTGACTCACTGCCATAGCAGCGCGAAAGTACCTAAGCCCCAGATTAGGGCTGTGCGACGGTTGATCATATGCTTTCGCGAAGGTTGTAAAGGTCGGAGCAGAGGTTTTGTCCTACAATCCCTTGTACGAGATCACCTACACGAAGGTAGGGAGAGAAGAGATCAATGACATCACAACCATCTCAAGGGTGCGGAAACTTGGTTCCCGCATCCCCCCATACTGCTTCGGGTGAGACTTCAGTTCATGCTCCATGGACTGATGCTGAAAGGGTTAGTAGTGTAAGGATTTGTTTGGCTAATTAACACTAAACCTAGGTTAGGCCCCCTCAAGCCAAGAGTGGGATAATGTTATGAATAATTAATTCATAAATAAATAACAAATAATTAATAATAATTAAATAAATAAACAATTATTTGATTAAGTATTTTAATTATTATTAAATTATGAAGGGTTATGGTCAAAAGTTTTGACCAATCGACCTTGTGACCAGTCACTACTTATTTAGGAGTACCACTCGAGGGTTAATAAATCATCCTTTGGGTAATCAAAAATATATATATTATTACAACACATTTAATTATGTCTCCTACACTTAAAGTTTCAGTGATCTGGGTTTCGTTCCCTACAGAGGATATACTAATACAAATGTGCTTTTTCTTGCTCTCCCCTACTTTTGTGTCTCTTTTCTCTTCTATGTTATGCATATGATTCTTTATGCTTACTTCGATGTTCTAATTTACTAGTGACTAATGCATCCTTTATTACAATATTGGTTTCATTTCTAGTAGTGTTAGACATAAGTTTATACAATATGGTTGCATAAATGTTAACACTAGAAGAGATACAAGAGTGGTGGGAGAGAAAAGTTAATAACCACCTGAAAAATCATGCAAGGAGAAATCAAATATCTATTGTAGAATCTAGAGCATATTTTTTTCACAAAATCACATGAGAAGTTCCCTTCTAAAATAAAGAAATATATCAACCACTCACTTAATGTGAGAAATAGAACCTGATGGTTGATTAAATTTAAAGTTAATTAATGGAGGGATAAAAAATATGTGCAAGTGGGTGGAAAATATATTAGATGACCTATGTGAGGAGAAATAAATATAAGAATATGCTTCTCTTGAAAAAATTAAATAAAGGTTTTTTGACGAATTTAACGATTGTTTTTTCTGCACCATACCTACTTTACTACATAAATTACTTCTCAAAAAGGGAGTTGGTCATATAGTTGGATATAGACCACCCCTATAAACGATAATAAATTATGATAGAACTAAAGGACAGGTTGACTAAGAAAATTTTCAATGCCTAAAGTAAAAATATAAAAGTAGTGTGAGATTTCTTCTTGATCAAATGAAAATGTTTGTCAAAATCACCGTAGCCGACTAGGAGTAACTGAGCTCAGAAATGGGGGGATAGATGTTCATGAGAAATAAATAGAAATTTAAAGAAAATAGAAGTGAATTAGAAGTCAAAACGAGATGAAAATGATTAGATGTAAGAACACAATAATATACGCTCAATGAGGAAACATGGAGGAGAATCCTATCATGTATGTAGCAATATAAACAACCAAATAATGTTAGAAAAATAGAGAGGGACAAAAGATAGAAAAGAAACAAGAAGTGAGGGAAAAAAAAAATTACATAGAGATTAAGAAATAAAGAAAATCAAGAGTGAGGGACTGAAAATGCCGGAGACTCTTTTGAAGGTAGCAAAGAGCACCCATAGTTGAGAGGCATAACATCGATTTCTCTGATGACAAATAATAGTCTAAAATTAAGCCCTAGTAGGCATGTAGACAATATGGGAGTTGATGACTCTAGGTCAACTATTCCATGATACCCTCATAATTATTTCAAGTCTCATTATTAGAGAATTCCTCCAACAAAGACTCCATATTATTTCAAATCCTTATATAGTTTGGTATAGATAAGAAAAACATGAGAACTTGAGAGACCGTCTCCAAATTTAAATACCTAAAATCAACCAAACCTAGATAGATAATGAAAATCTAACCCACCCCCCTAACACAATCAATATTTGTTGAAAAATGATGAAATAGAAGTTAAGACAATGAACCAACTCAACCTAGTAAAGTTGGTTCATTGAATACATAGATAAAGGGTGCCAAACCAACAATGACTTCGTAAATTTTACAATAGTTGAAGTCAAAGATAAATAAAGTACCCCTGGTTTCATTTGATCACCAAGTGTTGAGGTGGATATATTAAATGAAATTGCTTAGTGGATTGAACTATTAGGAAAACAACCCATTTTATCAAACCAACTCAAGTCCAAAAGAAAAATAGTAAAGAATCCACCACATCAAATAGATATGGGTTTAAGCCACATTAAAAAGATGAAGACCCTAAAAATCATTGGTTCACTTGTGAAAAATTATGGACAACTTGTTATCATTCAGTATTTTTGAGGTTGAGGAAGTAAATATGTTGGACAACATCAAACCACTTTTGAAGTTGGGATCTAGCCCTACCAGCTTCAGAGAGGGATCTCTCTTTATGATTTAACTTTGCTTTTTAGTTGATTTTAGACTAGTTATAATTATGCTTGGCTGTTTGTTTGAATTTGGTTGATTGGTTTGGTTGGTTGAATTGATCAAATTATTTACTTTCCATTGGGCTATAGAGTCAAATATGCTTGATAATGCATCAAATATTTCAAAGAATAATCATAGGGAAAGTTAGTTGAATTTACTGGGTCCTTAAAGTGAATTATGAAATGGATAAGAGGTGATTTTAGTAATGATTGAAAAACATTTAACAAATTTTCAATCAAACTTCAGAAGAAAAACATGCAAATTGTAAAACAATCCAAATAAGGTGTTAAATTAACAAATCTTATTTTTCACATTTCCCGTTTTACAATTAGATTTTTAGATGATTATAATGCAAAGAATAATAGTGAAAACAACAATTACAATAAGAAAAACATCACCAGTAATTGCAGCACAAGAATCCTGGGAAAGTCTTTGTATTATTAACACTCCAACAACATGGAAAATTTGCAATTCTCAAAATAAGTCTTACAATGATCAAGTACTAACCATCAATACTTCGAATAAATGAAGTATTTAGAAAAAAATTCCAAAAATATTACAATGAATGTTGCATTGACATGGCAATCTATTATTAATTTAAAACTAACAAAATTGAGTAATGTGACGAAAAGAGGCAAATTTGGTGAAGTGATCTGGAGGTCTGACACTACTTTTGTAGAGAATAGTTGCTGAGTTGCCACTATTTGGGTGTTGCACTCAATGTCGTTGATATTTTCTTTAATCCTGGAATTCACATAGTTTATCCCACTGCTCTTCATTTGGGATGGTGATTTTTGTTGCTTTGCTTTAGATCTCATCTACCTCATTATATTTAGAAAATGTGGGCTTAACCACGAAAATATGCTTTATCTCAAGTTGAATGAACATAATGTTGTTGATGGCTTCGAAAAAATCTCTCCCTGTCATAGCACCTTTAATGTGGGAAGATTTGGCAGTATCCTTTGTGATGTCTTGAAGCTTCTTCTTATAATATTCCCTAGTCCCCAGTTTGTCATTGATTACAAATAAAGAAGGCAGTCCCTTCTTATTTAATGCTTCTATTCAGGTGAAAAATATGTTGACTGTTATCTCCAAACTGTGACATTTTTCTGTAAGATGCACAATCAAATTCTTCTTTGTCAGAACTTTCTTCACTTCTAACATCATCCTGTCCTATCATCTACTCCAAAATCATCCAATTCATATATTCTTTTAGAATTTAAAACTTGATGATGTTGTTGGTTGTGGCAAGTATATCTCCCAACTCATTGTTGATGGTGGAAATGGCTTGATTGGATTTCTCAATCAACTATTTTTATTCAAATATAATTTGAATACATGGCTAGATTTCATCCATGGCTTCCATTATATTATTCCATATGATTTCCTTAACTTGAGCCAGTGTGTGGCCAATGTAGGATTCAATTGTAGATTTCTACCATATTTCTATTTGGTTTTGAGCTCTTTGTAGCTCTTCTGCATGGAAATTTTTAGTCTTTGTCTTTTGGTCTTGCAGAATATTAACTTGAGTATGTAGTCTTTTAATTTCTTCAATTTGGAGAGACATATTCTCCACTGCACTAGCCAACTAATCTACAGTAGTCCTTGTGTTTGTTGTAGAATATGTAGCTGTAGGAATTGTTGTAAGAGGCACTGCTTGCAAAGGGACAATAGACATCCTGCAACATGCTCCATTTCTTTGATGTTTGTTTCCATCTCTGTTTCCATTTGTTTCAATTGTACATTTTGCTCCATGATGAGCTTCATCATGTCTGCCTTTTGCGACTCTGTTTCTTCAATGTCTTTGGCCAGATGACCTTCTGTGGCTGGTAATTTCAATTTCTTTCTCAATGTTGCTATGTCAATATTATTCTTTCTTATGAGCTCTTCTACAACATTGATATTTGAAGGATCATACCATACTTTGATTACCAAGTCCTCCAAAGCTTTGATCCTTGTGTATTTAGCAAGCAAAGAGACTTTCTCCATCTTCAATTGTGACTGAAAATTAGCTAAAGTAACCTGCAATTTAGACAAACTCATAGCAGTGCTAGTGAGAGTAGATGAAATCGTTTGACCAATCTATTTGTGCATCTCCATTTGGTCAATGGGATGTATGTATTTTACATCAAATTCAAATGAATTTTTCTTGTAATCTGATGCTGGCTTGGACTGTGGGATTTGTGCTTGGAGTAAGGCCATTTTCATTTTTCCTTTCTCTCAATGAAAGGCTGACAATGGTCTGCTTTGAGAACTGGAAGTCTGCTTCCAGAACTGATTATATGTGTTGATCTTCAAGGCCTCATTTCTCACTTTAATCTCTTTGAATATATTGAATCTTCTTTGCTCTTTCTCCCTTATGGTAGATGTACTGGTTTGCATAACTTGTTGTTGATCCTGTGAAGTTGTCAAGGTGGTAGGATAAAGTGTAGTATGATCACCTACTAGTGAGGAAAGAGGTGTTTCTTTAGTGGTGATAATAACCTATTGATCTGAATCCTTGCTTAGGCTCACTTTGGGATTGAGCTTAGTCCTCTTCCTATATATGATTTTGAAGTCTTCACTGTGAGTATTAGTCACTGGAGGTGACTCGTCTTCTCTGATCCTTTTTGTTGCTTTCTCCTATGTGATAGGAGTCTGTAATGTTGAAGTCGACACCAACTACTCCTCTGCCTCTTGGAGAGTGTTTTCAGTCCATTCTGGTTGGTTCTTGTATTTCTTAATCTCTGGTCTCGATGTATGAAAATAAGGAGTATATTTTTTTTCTACCCTTAACTTGGAGGTGACCTCTAATGGATCATGTGACCATGCGAAACTAAAGCTAAATTGCATCTCTTTCAACAATTTGTTTACTTATTCCCTTTCTTCCCTACTGTTGAAAATGAAAGGTCCTATTTGAGTTTTGATTTTGAATTGAGATTTCTTCTTGGCATATACAAAATGAAGCTCATCAACATTGAGCATTTTCCTGATGTATTCTAAGGCAAAAATCCTCAGTGGGAGGAATTTTGGCAGCTTGTAAGGAGAAAGTTCACATCCATATATCCTTAGCTCTGTGTAATTTTGGTAAAGATACCAATCTCCTATTTTGACTTTGTATGATAACTGCAAAATTTTCCTAATTTCTTCACTGATTCTTGGCTCTAGAGTGCTGATTAGGAGACTAAGTGTTGGATATACAAACATTACTATGAATTGTTTGTATGAATACTCTTTTTGCTCCTTCATTACCATCATAGTCCAGAAATGCCTGATTGTTGATTTCCCTCTTCATCCAACTTTTGTATGGCAAGATTGAGGTTGTCTCCCTGAAAATATAAAAACATGTATACTAACACAGAAGCAAATGCGAATACTTACTTAGTTTGGAATTTGAGAAACTGTTCATGGATGGAATCTGCAACGAATTGGGTGAAATTGAACAAGATTGAAGGCTTGGAATCTGCAAAGAAAATAGAAATGAAACCTATAATAGACTCATCTACCCACTGATCTGAGTAATAACCGAGGAGGTAGGAAGTGGCAGTGATGATCTGCTTGGTTCTCTTAGGGAAAATGGAGGATGGATAGGGAGGATTTTTCTTGAATAAAGGGGCATCTTCAGTCAAGAAAAGCTCAAGGGTTTTGACTGTTTTTGCAAAGTCCAATTCTTGGTGCAATTTAGTGAGGGCTTCATTTTTATCGGGAAATCTAGTGTCCACTCGGAGCTGCTAGTCCCACTAAGACTGGTAGCTATCTTAGAAACAAACAAACTAAAACTACTTTCGCTTTCCTTTATGAGAAGTAGATAAGAGGGGAACAAAGGAAACCAACCTCAATCTTGCGCTTGGTTCCTTGCTTGGTTCTTATCCCTTCTAACAGGTCTTTGCCTCTCCTCCTTCGTCTACCCAGCTTCAAAGAGCACCTGTGGAGTCAAAGTAGCATAATAGTATCAAAGAAAAATGATCTAAAACCATAAGCAATATAGGACTAGATATATATTGACCACACAAATGCATATAACATCAAACATACAAGAATGTGGAGGAAAACTTGAATAGCTTTATTAATATCAAGAATAGAAAAGAGGATTACAACTAATTGTTCTGACCCAGCGTCATCCCCCCAGCATGAAAGCCCTTCTTCACCTCATGAAAAGCTTAGATCGCCAAACACTATGATTTTCACCAATAAACCAACAACACTTCCTTACAAAATACAAGATTCTAGCCTCTGGATCTTTGTGATGAGGGATCCACATATAGATGTTTGTAGGGGAGTGAGTCAACTGTTGGGTTTTTTATTAGTGTCCTCTCTCTCATATTTCTTGGTTCTACTTGGAGATTCATGATCTCTTACTCATCCGTGGGCGAATTCAAAGAGGCAAGTGTCATTGGAGAAGTTTATGGAAGATTCCATGAGTATCCACCTTGCAAACTGTCTCTACCATTTGTCCACTCTCGCTCATCATACCCTACAAAAGGGATTTCTAGTATGCATCACACCCTTTACACTGAGCAGGTGGGATGCATCCACCCTTAGCACTGAGAAACCTGTATGGTCCAGTTTTGACCAGTTCTGAGCAGTTTTCCATGTAGAACTTTTGGGAGATGATGTAATTAGCTGAACTTGTTTCTTTAGGGTGTGAACCAACACTTTTAGGGACTTAGAAGCCGTTGGTTTATGGACATTTATGATTGGGGTTGCAGTGCCAAAAAATGTCTATAACAGTTGCCCCCTAAAGCATGAGGTCATTAATCATTTGATGTCGGGTGAAATGATTTATCATGAGGATCTGAAGTTTTTTCGAGGTGCAAGGCGACCTATAATAAGATACAATACAATACATTATCTTCATGACATTTTCATGATCTAGCTAAGGCGGGCATTTCCATGCTCAGCTTTATAAATTCATTTTCTTGTACATAGGATAGACAATTGTCTGTGTAGCAGACTGGTGATTTGGGTAGAGTCATCATCCTTTGACTCGGGTGATCATCTATTCGTTGATGATGTACACTTGATGTCTTTATTTCCCTGAATATATCACAACTCGGATGGATGAAACTAGATCCAGGTTCTTCAAACTCATTCAATCTTCACCCAGGTTATAAGTCGATCCATGTGAAAGATGTTCTGGAGTCAAACATGGAAAGACATCACCTGATTACCAGCCAATGATGTAAGTTGTTGACAAGCACGAGAGGAATCAATGATAATCATGATGACCCTCAAGGTATGGCAGTACAATTCACATGGTGTGAAAAGGGACTTGGCATCGAACACCACGTAAAATCTTTCGGTCGAAGGCCATTGATGTAAACCTATCGTCAGAAGTGAGAAACTTGCCATTGAGGCATGCAAGCTTCAAAGTACTGAAAGGGTTGTTCCTAGGTTGACTTCTTGGGTAATGAGCTGATGTCGACAAGAAGTGACCTGTCGTAGGAGGGCCTTAATGAATCCCACATCTACAATGTGGAACGAAGCAAATGACTTTGGAGGTGAAAACAATCCGATGATACAAGCTTCAGGGCGTCGATCATGAAAGGATGAAGCGTGAATGTATTGCAGCAGATGAGACACAGGTGAATTCTCTGAGCGACTTCTCTTGAACATAACGGTGACACTGACATGGATTGGTAGCGTTAACCCCAAAGATGGATGGTGTGATAGACCAATGG
>APFE031168920.1:68600-93435 GCA_000404065.3 Pinus taeda | reverse complement strand
ATAAAGGCACAAAAATAACAATAGAGGGATTATATGGGGCACAGTAATAACAATATGGGGACAATAGGGGCACAACAATATTAATAAGGGATACAACTACAATATTAATGGAGTAATCCTAGTATTATAGGGACCTAAGAGTTTCCTCCAGCCATAGGTTTAGATCTTGCTTCAAAGGGTTCCATACCACTTATACCTCCCACTAAGAAACCACAAACCACAATGCACATTTGCATGCCTATTGAACTAAAGTTATCGACATGGGCTTGCAGTGTCGTCTAGTGCATTGGACCTTTATTTTGAATTAGAGGGGAGGTAAATTTACTTTCCATTTATCTTCATTTATTTGGAAAAGTTGGTTATGATAGCTTTCTAGATAGTGAAGGATGAAGCAAGCCTTATGGAGATTGGTTACATATAGGCTGTGTCAGAATACTATGAATTGGTATTGTAGTAATGAGCATGCAGTACATAACTAATGTCACTGATGTTATCTAGATTGGGAAATGCTATATTGACATCATTCAAATGCATATTCAGATTTGGATTTGACACGCAATAAACTAAGTTAAAAGTGGCCACAAGATGGTAGATACCAATTGTTACATTGTCAATGATAAGTAGTGTCATATCTAGTGATACACATGGATGTGTCCCCACATCGAGAGGATGCATGTGTTTTGTGTAGAAATTCCATATTGAAAATGTTGAGTACATCTTGGGTGCATTCTCAAAATACCGTGTATGCTAGATAGGTTAGGGAAGGACCTGGGTGTGTTCTCATTCCAGTTATTGACACTCCCTACAAATGGGGATATCCTGTAGTTCCTTGTCAGTTGGGTATTCCTAGACATTGTTGTTGATGGGGTTTGGGGCTTTGTTGGAAGTGAATGAAAAGGAAAAAAGCATGGACTTTGAAAGGAAATTATGGGAAGGGATTTTATTTCCTCAGTTAGACTGCTATGAACTTTGCAAGGAAAATCTCATGCCATATTTCCTATTTATTCCATGAAACCTCTCATAGTTTTGTTTGGTAATGGTTCTAAACATGTTTCTACTCAATTGAAAATTATTGTCACTCCTTATGTCTTCCTAAACTATTTGTTATTATTTTTTGTTGTGTGAAGGATTTCACCAATAGTAAAAAAATAGTGCAAAAATCCATATCACATTCCTTGAATGGCTTGGCTTAAAAGCAAAAATAAAATGGATTAACATAAAATTATGAATGATGTGTTCTACTAAAATCAAAGGGACATAGGAAGCTTCTATCATTTTGTTTCTTCTCAAGAGAGAGGTAAGAATTGTTCACATTATCCCAGCAAACTTTCATCAATTTCCAACATTTATGATTGAAGAAGGCCTCTTCAAACCTATTATGTTTTATGTCGATGCATCACCTTTGAAACAAACAACCATGGAATTATTCTCTTTTGGACCCTGACCTAGCCATTCCCACATATTTTCTTTATCAACATTGGGAATTAAGGAGTCATGAAAACCCATATTGATGATATATTGCTTGAATTTACATTTTCTCCCCAACTTAGTAAATATTCATGCTCCTAAGCTTGTACAACATTAGATAGATGGATTTTGTAGATCTCTTACCCTTGTTGTTGTTTTCTACCCAAGCTTAAATCCTCCCCATATAACCACCATATGTCCCATTTTTTACTGTTGGAGTATCATTGTAACCCTTGTTTATAATAAATATTTTCAACTCTGAAGTTTTTTGACTAGGTACAAAGATATCTTGAAATCTTGGCTCAGGACAATCCAAGGATCCATACCCACTCGAACAAGTACCACCCCCAATCAAAGTATAAGAAATTGTTTTTAGGGGGAGTAATTCCCAATATTTCCTTATCCAAGGAAACAAAAATTGTATTTTTATATTTCAAGAATAAATGAAGAAATACATTTGGATTGTGCTTTGATGCACTTCAAAAAAGGATGTTTTGTATGGAATCATAAACCTGGTCCACATATTTCAATTGAAAATTTCTTCCCAGTCCTTTATAAATTATACCATACTGTGCTACATGATCAAGTTTTCATGCTACTGAGCTTCTACATAGAGCTAACCTATTCATAGCTAAGGCTCCACTATCTACTTCCGTTATCAGGGCATACAAAAAGTGACACACAAAATATTCAGTTTGGTAGAATCCAAAATCCACTAAGGTAAATGTACCTATGTTCCCCTCTAATGCTCATTTTGAAAGCTCATCAGATTAGGGATTCAACTCCCTATAAACATGAGAGTAGAAATTTTGTTAAAACTTCTTTCCAGGTCCTTAATTCTAGCATATACAAGTGAACGTAACAAATTATGAAATTCATTTTACACAGTTAACCAATTTATAACAAGTTTAGAATCTCAATAGGTCTGCAACTGGGTGACCCCTCTAACAATAACAGTCCTTATCAATAACAAGAATGAGTGTATATCTACTCATTAATGGCTTCTCCCATTGTAGCCTTAAACTTGACCTTATCATTTACCAAGTTTAATAAGAGACCTCACGCCCTACAAACTCACAGGATTCCTTGACATGCTCCATAAAGAACCCCTAGTTTATGGATTTTCAATATTTAGTTCAGAAATTATTATAGAAGGTTTGTATGGTCCAGCAGACCACAACCCTTCATAGGTCTACTTTGTTTTTTGGAAACAAAGTTAGAGATGAACAGGTGATGAACATATATTTTGAGATTTCTTTCTTGCCACAAACAATTTTAGAGAGTGCCCATTTCCATTTAGGAATCCCTTCCTAATTCTACCTATTCTGATTGTAGTCCTTGGGAACCAATGCTCTCCTCTCACCTTCAATGAGGAGATCCATTGGAATAAAGGTTGTTGTTGAACACACACTAATCAAATTTATAGCAAGTGGTAGGCAACGTTTTCTTTCTAAAATATTTGTGGTTCTCATAGACTTTAACTGTAATGGTATTGTCACTAAGGTTTGGAATCACAACACAAGGGTTGAAACTATGGTTTATGTTACCGATGAACTTATTGGGGGTCCAACTAATGAATTTGAAGGTCTTTCAAAGATCAAGCTTCAACTCTTCATTGTTCTGAAGGGGGATAATGACAAGCAAGGTGCCAATAATGTTGTTTCTATGGTTATTATTCATATAGAGAGGCATCTACATCAAATGATGTTCACCAATCGTGAAAATAAGAGATCACATATTGGTAGTGCAAGGTCTAGGAGTGATCAAACCAGGCTTGTCGTGACTCTGCAGAACTGGTTCAAGAAAGGTTATTTAGTTATTAATGTCAAGTGCAAAGACTGGCCAAAGGATTTGTTTGACACTGTATGCACTTTAACTGACATGCAATATGTATTTTTTGATGGCACCGTTGATGCCAAAGGACCTGATGCTTATCAGGTATAGATTTTGACACAACACTTTGAGTGAGTATGTTTTTATCAAGTATTTAACTTTTTTACTCATATTTCTCTTTTTGTGTACTGA
Source organism: Pinus taeda (assembly GCA_000404065.3). Taxonomy (NCBI): domain Eukaryota; kingdom Viridiplantae; phylum Streptophyta; class Pinopsida; order Pinales; family Pinaceae; genus Pinus; species Pinus taeda. Next base: position 89,943 of record APFE031168920.1, on the reverse strand, counting down.
TTGGATTTTATGCCTATGTTTTTTGGATGTGAAGGAGTATTATATTAGACATATAAATGGTTTCCTAGTGAACTCATAAGTAGAACGGTGGTCAGTAATCCATTGTTTTGAGGCATCCATAGAAAGAAGGGTCCCTGAGGTATGTTATATTATTCGTATAAGAATTTTGAAAAAATTTGGATATATTCTAAGATTTTACAGATATATACTCACATATAGATAGACAGATTGATAGATAGATAGATAGGTATACACATCAAAATAGACAGGGATATACACAGACTCGCAAATATATATACAAATACATAAATTGTGGTCTTTTTAGGTGAGTTCCCTTGAATTGTTTGAAAAACTGAGCATATGGCTAGTTGGTGATGAGAAGTGTCTGATTTGATCCAATCTGCAGGGGTTGAGACTTGAATTGTGTAGTAGTGATCATGTTGGTCTTCTCTCTAATGTCACACAGATATTTTGTGAAAATGGACTTGAATTTGTAAGTGTTTCTTGTGGCTAGGTTCTAATTCTCATTTTATAATTGTCTTTTTCACTATGGCCTTGAGGCATTGATTAATTTGTCAAGATTTGGAAACCATTCCTTAAACATTTTAGATGGAAAATAGGTGCAATATCTGACCTTAATAATGTTTCTTACAAATTGCATTTCCTCATGACATATAGGAATATTTTCTTGAGCAATAATGAATTCTCTTAGTTTTGATTATTGTTCTGATTTCTTATAGGCATATTTAAATCAAGAAATTACAATGGTTTCATGCTATGCTTCATCATCTGAGAAAGCTCAGGTATGGGGTAAAATTGTCTACCTTCATTACTCCAACAATCAAGAAATTGTCAACGATAAGAATGCTAGGGATGTTTCCAGCCATGTTCTTTTGGTCACTATTGAGGGTGTAGAGGTTAGAGATGTTAACGTTAATGTTTTGTATTTGACAAGTGTTTAAAACTCTACATTTAAAAGATCAAGACTTGGAGCGAAAAAGGTATTTTAGCCTCTTTAAGTCAATGTTAATTTTGTTTTTTTGTAGTAAAGTTTTTATTAAATCGACTGTGTCAAGAAAGGACCACTTTTGAAGAGAAGGCTTAAGGTAGATTTAATTCTTATATTTACAACATATTATATTTGGAGGAGTGCTCCATCTAGAGGAATCATGGAATATCTTTGGAAAACATGCATTATATTCTTATCTGTCTCTCTCAACCTATTCTCTTCTTCCTCTATAAAACATATTAGAAGCAATCAAAGAGGTTGATGATTACACTGAAAAATCTTCTCTTATTAGTAAGAATGTCTAAGTAGTGTTGTTACCTTTTCTCATTGCTTCCTTTATTTTTTGAGTGTGTGACAAAGAGCTATTGTAGAGCATGTGTGGTTGGATTCTTGTACTATCAACATTGTAATTTGTATTTATCCCATCTAGAGTAGTAGAGTTGAAGAATCTTGACTTCCCCAAGATCTAGGAGACTTTTTGGTGTTTTATTACTTGTTAAAAACGTTTTTATTCCTACAACCCTTGATAAAAAACACTTATCAACTTGTTTTTCATGACTATTTCATGTCATTTGTGTGTAAGAAGTTCTACATTTTCTACAGTCTAAGCAATGGGACTTGAATTGTTTTGTTCACCTTATTTGATTTTCATTTTTGATTTCCATAATTCACTCGTTAATTTACCCAAGCTATTTAATCATTCACAAAACAAAGATTATTTACTTCCTCGATTTTGTGGACCTTGGACATCTAGGGGATATAAAATATGCAGATTTTGTTTGTGGTTAGTTAATTTTCGATCATAAAACAATGAATTTGCTTTTAGTTTTCTTTTTTTGTATTTCAGAAAGAGAACGAAATTGTCTTTATCGATCTACATGCATTAGGAAGCATGCAAAATACTAAAAGATACATTAAAATACTATTTAATTAGCCATTACAACCTACTATACTTGTTATGTTCTAAATTTTATATAGGGATTTTTTAGTTTGGAGTAGCATTGAGTTGTATGTCCAAAACATTATGAAATTTTGCATTGTTTTCCATACGTTATTTCAGTTTTTAGGCAATTCCAGCTTGATGTTTTTGCTATCTAATGCAGATTATGAACAAAAGAATAATATTTTTTTGGATTTAAGGTACCTGTGAGTTATAATCATTCAGTGACTTGAATTTAATGCCTCATAACACTTTGGAAAACCTCCCAGGAGTTAGCAAGCACTAGTTTTGAATTGAGAGGAGGTAAGCAAGGTTAGAGTGCCTTATTTCCTAGCATTATTTGGACTCCCTTCAACTTTTGCAGGGTGGGAATTTCCTATTGATAACATTCAGTATATGATTCAGTTTGGTTCTTTACAAAATGCCTTAAAACAATGATAAAATTTCAAATGTATATGGAAATACATACTAAAGATAATATAATTTTATCATTGTCCAACAAGTGACCATAATTAGGTCAATGTGATACAAAGTTAGAGCACAAAGGCCACTTCTAGAAAAACATGATATAAGCAAAACTAGTTTATTCTGTAAGAAAACCTAAATTATAAAGGCTCAGAAATACGTCAATGTGATACAAAGTTAGAGCAAAAATGCCACTTCTAGAAAAACATGATATAAGAAAAACTAGTTTATTCTATAAAAAGCCTAAATTGTACAACCTCAAAGCATGGAGCCGAGAAACAAATAGATATTGCAAGTATGTGCAAGTTTGGTGGAGAAACATAGAAAAACATTGACACTATTAGTGGGGATGGCATGCCTAGGGGGCAATCAACCTCCCTTAAGGTGCCAAACTAATTCCAATATCCAATACATATAGATTTTATGTTCAATTTAATGAATATGCAAGTGCCAAAACATAATGCAATGAACAAAATATCATACTTCAAGTTGAGAGAATTGTCATTTCTTATAGTTGTTTAGGGCCTAGGGTGTAAGGTCCTAGAGTTCATTAGTTGTCTAATTGCTGCACTTGGGTACATAATAATTGAGTTCACATCCTCTACTAGTGCCTAGTGCCTAGGTTACTAGTCTAATTGTTGCACTTGGGTACTCAATGTTGATTTCACATGACCTAATAAGTTAGAAGTTGACCAATAACCTAACCATCTACCTAACCCAAAGGATACCTCATTGAATTAACATGGCAAGAAATGGTCAATTTTATGGCAATTGAATTAGGAAATTGGGAACTATTTGTTTGATTTCTAAGCCATATACATTGGAAGTAAATGACATAGTTATAGAAACAATTCCAAAATGCCATTTGTTCGTCATATCTAAAAGTTTTGGTGGGTATGTGGAGATAGCAAATGAAAAGGATGCCATGTAGTATAATCAGTTCACGATGGAATTATTTTTACTTTTTGGACTAACAAAGGAGAGGCAAGGCCAAGATGCAACCAATCAATCATTATGTTATTAGGAGGTTTATTTCCTATGAACCCTAAGGATCATTGCATATTGGGGCATACTACCCACCCAAATGTATGATTAGCCATAGGGGAAATATTTCTTCTATGATGCAATTTGCAACGAGTTAACATACATTATTTATTATACGTTGTCCTCATATTTCCATTTGTTTTCACAAGTTATTTATAGCCTGAACTTTTTAGCATGTAACTTAGTTAGCAAGATTGTGGCTAAGTTTTTCTGAATCTTGAATACTAAGTTATTTAAGTTTTCTTTTCTATTGTGAAGTTTTATTTGCTTTATCTATATAGGTAATCTAGACACATAGCATTCATCATTGTCCAACTGAAGAAAACTTGTTCGAGTTTCTTACTTTTCTGGCGAAAAATGGCATTGGCGTTGCTAATGTTGAGGTATATGTTGTATAAATATTTTATAGTCTACATTTGTTTATATTCTAGTGTTCACCGAATTTAATGTCATATAATTTGGATTATATCTTCTTTCATTTTCAGAAGAGGAACTCAGTATTGATGGTAGGGAGCACGAATTGAAGAAAGAGGAGAACAATAACACTGGAGCAACAAATGTAGAAAGAGAGAGAGAAGATAATTGTTCTAGTGATACTCTTAAAGCCAATATCCTGAATGAGACACACACATATAGATTGATGGTCAAGTTTTTAGAGTTGGCGAATTCACTTGCAATGCCTTCGCAACACAATGATAATGTTAATTTGAAGTGATAAAACAAGGGTTCAAGTGTAAATTGTAGTCCAACCAATATTAAGTTGGAGATTCATATTGTAATATTTGACATTTCATATAATATAATTTGTGGTTGAAATTATTTATAGTTGTACTTGATATTTTTTAGTATTATAATTAACATATATAGCTTTGTGTTTTCATATTAGATGAACATGCAATTATAATGAACATGTCAATTTTTTAATTTAGTCGCAAAATCATACTAATTAATTTATGTTGATTAATAATAAACACATAAAATCAATTTAAAACTACTAAACTACTAGTTTATATTGATTAATGATGAAAACAAATAAAATGAATCTACAATAACTAAATTAGCCATTTATAATGATTATTAATGAAAGTAAATGAAATGAATATAAACTATTAAATCAATCATTTATATAATAAATATGAAACTACAAAAAAGGATAAATGACTATTGTAAATGATAATTTTGTGATTATAAATGATGACTAAATTTTGCATATATACGACTAGTAGTAGCTAATTTACAATATCTTATAACATGACTGAAATTTAGTCATATTTCTCTAGTCATTAATTGGTTTCAAACAATGACTACAATTTGCATATATATAGCTATTACTAACTAATTTACAGTATCTTATAACACAACCAACATTTTTATCGTATTTCTTTGGTCATTAATTGGTTTTTTCGGGTGATCATATAATAGTATATTTGGTTATGTATTTGGCCATTAATTGTGAGAATAAATGAATAAATTAATGGCCAAATTTATGACTAAATATATTACTAGATGATGAAATTGAGACAACCAATTAATGATTAAGCTAAAAATGACTAAAATTTGGTTGCACTATAAGATACTGTAAATTAGCCACTATTGGTCATTGACTAAAAAATGGTCGTTTATATGAAAATTTTAGTCATTTTTTTAGTAATTAATTAGCTATTTTGTATTGGTGACTCTTCCTCCCATGAAATGAATAAGTGCTAATGCACAGTCCTATATAAAATACTCTCAAATGACAATCCCTCATGTTTGTTTGCGATTGTACTTCTATTTCGGTGAGTTTCTTCAACTGTCGCTTTTTGCACACTTTCACCTTCACAAGTGCCATTTTCATGTTTACAATTGTCACTTTTAATTGATTTCACCTTAATGAGTTTTGTTTGCATGTTATCTTCGCTTTGACGCGTGTCTCCTTCACCATCGTTCGCATATCGCAAGTGTCGTCTTTTAACATGACAAGCATCACATATTGTTTAAAAGTAGTTTTGGTTTGTTTCAAGGGTAATATTTGTGTTAGTGATTTGTTAGTATCATATAAACATGTACTGTACTCATTCCCAAAGTTTCAAGCACTATTGCACAAGTGTCGTCACTATTGTCGCAAAGTGTATCTTTAGTGTCACTTGGAGTGAGTTGTTGCAATGTTATAGCATTGAGGAAAGTATGTTTTTCATGTGTTCTAAGTGTCCTGTGTTGCGTTGTGAAGTGATCTAAGTGTGTGTTCATGCTCAATTCATGTTCTTGTTCAACATCATCTCACAGATCCCACACTTAGTCAAAACTGGGAAAACTCTCGATCGAGCCACTTAGCCCCATCTAGCCCTCTTCAATTGCAAATTGCAAAGTCTCGGTACTCAAGTAGCAACCTTGCCTCTTAGAATTGTGCAATGTGAATTCTTTGCCTCCTAGAATTGTGCATTTTGCAATCTTAATACTCAAGCCTAGCCCCATGAGCTCCAGAATTATGCAATTTTCCTCTCCAGTCAGTTATTCACTACGCATTGTGTAGTCTCAGTCCTTAAGCCTCAACCTTGAACTTTTGAATTGTGAAACTGCACAATCACTTGGCCTCCTCTCCTTCTAGAAGTGTGTAGTATGCAAACTTAGTGCTCAAATCCTCACTTTGCCTCCTTGAGCCCCTCAACTATGTAGTCACCTAGCCTGGCCTCTCAAAACTTCACATTGGGAAACCTTAATGCTCTATCCTCAATCTTGACCTCTTAAGTTCCTCAACTGCACAACTCCGTAAGTTTGTCCTTCCAGAAATGAGAATCAGGTAACCTCAAGCCTCAAGACCCAACCTTGAGCTCTTGAGTCCCTCAAGTATGCAATCCTTTGACCATGACCATCCTGAACCATGTATTGCATAGTCTCAAGCCTCAGTCTCAGACCTTGGCCTATGGAACTACACAATCCTTAAGCTAGTCACTCAACCAGTCACTAGTTCTAGCCCTAACAAGTGATTTCATGAAACATGTTAGGTTAAGGGTTTTCCGATTGATGGCTTATTGTCATGAATGGATTTTAGTTGGAGGTAATTTATCTTATCATGAAAATGTGATGATGAAGGAGATGGAGAAGGAGACACTGCTATAAGACACATATGAAGATGAAGAGATAAGATAATCATCAGGCAATAAGACAAAGGAACACCAGATTAAAACAAAAGAACAAAGATTAGTACCACATTGAAGACTCATTAATTTCAAGCTAGATGAAGGAGGACGAAGAAGGACATGTACCATATCTCAAGAATACTCAAAGATAGTAGCAACATGAATGGCTTGACATTGCCATGTAATCATGCAGTCCCTGTCATCCATGTCTTGTCATGTCTTGTCAAAGTTTCATGTCATCATGTGCCACATCATTTTGTGGAATAGGTAAATTCTATATTGGAAAATGAAATGTAAAGTGGAAGTCCAAGAGTCACCCATGTAATGTGAAAAGTCATGTAGGAAGTCGAAAGGTCACAGAGAAGTCAAACGGTCATGAGGGTAGTCTAAGAGTCACAAGGGAGGTGAATGATCAACCATTTGTTATATATACACCCTTGTTGATCATGTAAGGGAATTTTCACCTTGGCTCCTCCTACCAGGCATTGGAGAGGAATATCGTTTTTTTGGAGGAGCGAGTGACTTCTCTAATGCTCCACTATTGGGGTTAGTGGTGTTCATTGTCTTGATGTATCTTGGAGCTTTTATTTAATTCAGAAGCTCGTTGAGCCAACACACTTTCATGCATATGTCATGAATATTGTAAGACTATTATTTTAATGTTTTTGATGCATGTTTTTTTCATATGTACTAAGGAAATTGAGCTATTTCAGTCACTTTGGTACTTATCTTGTTGAAAGTGTATTGTATTTACTTTAACATTCATTGCTTCTTTGTGAACTATTTTTTTGGTTTATCAATGTTTCATTCATATGTATATGCTCATGTGCCTTTTATAGATTGGTACTATTACTTGTCTTTAAAGGGCCCACTTTTCTCTTCCCTTTTGGTAGAAGGACTTTGAGACTTTCTGCAGTTGAACATTTCACAAGGCATACTCACTTGCTGATCCAAAAATACCTATGTATTACTCTCTTGTGCTAAACTTTGTAGCCAAGGAAAATCTACAAGGATACATCGTAGCCAGGCCGATACTCCAAATGGAGCTCCTACTCCAAATGGCGTGAGGTCTAATCAGGACCTCACATCAGGGATACCCCCTTGGTTGATAGAATTCCAGCATTGTCAACAAGATGTAATATGCACCAATTTGTGATCAAAGAAAGTTTAATTGTGACAAGGTGCAGGAAAGAAAATTTTTGGAAGATGTGAAAAGAGAGATTTAGTGGCATGTCATAGAGATAGAAAGTTTGAGGAGTTGTGAAATGTCACACAAATAAAAAATTTGTGTGGTACATTGCAAGCGAAGAAAACTTCAACTGACATGATATGTCACCCAATTTGGAAATTTTGGTCCATGCTATGATAGGAAGGAAAGAATGATTTAAAGGGTGTGTTGGTAGATATGATGCAAAGGAGTTATTTTATGTTTGAGATAATGCAATGTGTTGAATGTAATTTTTTTTTTTGACATGATATAATGCGTCATCACAAAGGAAATTTTATTGTGATGTTGTATGTCATGGTCAAAGTTATATTTATGTGCCCCCTTAGAAAAAACCTTTTCCCATTTCTATATTGCATGAAACAAAACTTTGGTGTGGTGTGATGTGTTACAAAGACAAAAAAATTGAGATGTCATATGCCGCATGAAGAAAACGTTTGTGCAATTTATATTGCAAGGGAAGAAATTTTCCCCTTTGTCTTGACAAAGGAAAATTTGAGAAATTGTGATTCCTCACATGGAAAGATAGTTTGAATCGATGCAACGAGATATGATAAAATAAATTGTGGAGTGATGTGATATGTTGTAGTCGAAGGCATTTTACATGGAAAAGTACATTGTTATGAGGCGGAGAGCTGAAAATGTTATATTTTAGAATTCAATTAGGGATTGGAAAAGTATGAAACACAAGATTTGAGAACTTAATGATTCCCTTGAAAGATAGATAGGGTAATCTTCAATTTAGTTTGTTTGCTACACATTTTTAAATAAATTTAGTGGATGACTAGAGAAGAACTAGCAAAAAGAGAAAATGGTAGAGATGAGAAATCAAGCTATATCTAGGGATGGAAATATATTAAAATCTAAAATTAATATTAAAAAAAACAATAATTGAAATGTAGACAAGGTAAACGAAGAACACAAATATCATATCGAATCACATATTGTTTCAATCCTAAATTTACTTAAATAAATGACAAGTTGTGGATAATAATCTTTTGAATGTAGAGCTTTAAGAAAGAAAAAAAATATATTGCTTGAAAACACTTTTCACCTCCTATGACTGATTGTCACTAATAGTAATTATGGAATAACTGAAGGCAAGTATTTCACGTTATAAATTTCTCTTACCTAGCCTTTTTTCCACTTCAAAGCTATGTGCTTCAACACATTGCAAATGCAATCCACTATAGGATTATAATACATAAATCCCCTCTATTTTTCAAGCTAGTGAGGGGCACATGAACAAAGGGGAAAAGTTGATCATGTATGAGGGGGGATCCATTAGGATATCACATGAGCACCTTAATAATCCATCTTTATTAATGTTGTGGATTTTACATAGATTTGAGTGGTATAGCTCTCAACTTCAATAACTGTTGGCTGGATAAATCGTTCTTGCGAACAAGACCGATCTCCCTAGTATCAACTGATATCTAGCAACAAGCAGGACAAGAAAATCTATCTTTCTCTAAACATATTGCGATTCATTAATAAAAGCTAAAGAGGTGTTTTAGACCCTATGTTAAGTCCAACGCTAGTTTGTGGCAGCCATGCTCCAATAGCTCCAAAAGAGTTTCCTTTTAAGAACCTGCAATCACAAACAAGCACACATCAAATAACACCTGCATAGCAAATATAATAAATCATGTTCATCATGGTGATCAAGGAATCCATGAAATAAACCATAAAACACAGCTTATTGAGAAAAATAAACTTGATTGTATTAACTTTGAAATAGAAGAACTTTACAACCTTTGGTGCCTTGATGCTGTACAAGCTCTTCCCAGGGTCCAAACAGGAATCTCCTCTACTTTTACAAGCCTCACTCTCTTCCAAAGGAGATCAAAAGGTATGCAACCTCTCCTCTTAAAATCTCAATTAGGAAGACTAAGTTCCAGCGGCATTTACCCTCAAAAATATTTAGCTTTCAACCTCCTAAGTAACCAGCCCAATGCTTCATTTTATAGTGCAAAAGAAGGAGGTTACAGGTCCACCATTGAAGGGATAGAGTCCTCCTTCAACGGGATAAGCTCCTCACATCAAGGGGTTAGCTCCTTAAGGTATGGGATGCATGAACCTTTATGGAGCGAACTTGCCACCTCAAGATTCCGTCTAGAAGCTTCCAGAAATGACCCAAAGTGAGTTTTTAGGAATGTACTTGCGCCTTTTTAACTATTACAGGGGTCCACACCCATAACATAGATACAGAGCAGTCAGGTGCGCGGGGGACATGACCAATAGGTGCGACACCACAGGTAATTCTAAGAGAAAGTGTGGAACCAGAGTTTTAGAGATTTTTAAGGTCTTTCTCTTATTTTCAAGGCTTGATATGAAGAACTGAGGTTTAAGACTTGCAAAGGAGGTAACTATGAGTGATGATAGACTCACACAGATTACAAAAAGTCATGGTGACAATTTTTTGTGCAACAATAACTACGAATGATTTTGGTGTGTGTGTGTGTGTTTGCATGTTATCCATTGAAATTCAAATCCAAAGGATGTTGTTTTCATATTGGATTGTTGAACACATCCAAATGGCACTCGATACTCTAACCATCCCATTAGGATATGTTCTTCCAAAAGGAAACATATTATTAAATAATAAATATCAAACATTGAAGTACATAGACTGTTAGCACCTAAATCCGCCTTAGGCTGAAGGAAGGCAGAATTCAGGGCAACTACAAACCATGCTCAGTCTGGTAGCTAGCCCTACCAGAATAGGAGAGGGCTCTCTCTGAGTCACGCTCAATGAATAAATAAATGATATGGTCTGAGATGACTTACAGTGAATATTGATTTTAGGCTAGTAAATAGATATGGAACCAAGAAAGCAAATTTTGATAAATGACTGAGTTTCTGGGATGTATGGGACCAACGAACAGTATGAGCAGAGAATTTAACACAAAGACACAAATTATTTCGTGAGGCAAGACAGGTAGAAAGTCTAGCAATCGAATCTGAAATAATGCGGAATGGAAAGATTGTTTAAGAGGATGAAAAGGGCATAAACACATGAATCCTTTTCAACAGAAGAAGAACACGGAACGTGAAACTTTCCCACAGGCAGAGCATTAAACATGAATTCTACCTTATCTTACTTAGAAAATTTCACCGGAAATGAATATGAATGAACTGTGAAACATAATGAAATACATATGAAACATAAAGAGAAACACATTTGCTACACTCACAACCACATGAATCTCATGAACTAGAGCCGTTGCCTTTCATTAATTCTCTGTCAAAATATACAATGAAGAGCTGAGTTTCTTTCCCACAGTCTCCCAGAAATTACAACCAACCCTTTGCAAATGGTTTGCAGACAATAAATATACTATGCCATTGGGAAATAGAATTACCAAGAGTTGCGGAGTTACAAACTGGAAATGGAAAGCCAACCATTAGTTATAGGTGCAACGTTACAAAAATGACAAATGGCTTGGGTGACTGCTCGCCTTCCTTTGCCACTTGGATAGAAGCCAACTTTAGTGAAAATATTATTTAAAATTTGCCTTAGGTGCTGAAAAAAAATGTAGTGTAAATGAGCGGGCCCACTTGGAGAAAGTCGTGAATCGAAATTTCGCGAAGCGGAAGTGATTTTGGCCTCTTGGTCTATATGTGCCGTGCCATTTTGGAGGAAATTTTGAGGTACCTTATGGAGTCCAAACTGTGCCCAAGTGTGCTTTTTGGAAATCCCTACCTGTCTACTTTCCAACCCAAGTGGAATTTCTGAATTTGGTGCTCATTTTCCCCTCCAAAACTCCATTCTCCCAAGACTGCTTCCTGTGTGTCAAAATAGGGGCAGAGAGGTCAATTTTTGAGTGTTTTTGACCTCCCGGGGACTCAAAACTTGCCCAAAGTTCTTGTCCATGCACCAGCAGTCATGAGTTTTCATGCTGAATCCAAAAATGCAAACCATTTGTGATTTGGATCTCCCAATCCTAAGCGCCGTACCACAGGGAGAAAATCCCTGTTTTGTGCCCAAAAATTTGTCATGTGACCAAAATTGTCCCAAATTCTTTGAAATTTGGGCTGGAGGCTCCCTATGAGGTGCTATGTCGGGCCACAGAGGCTTCAACCAAGATTTGGAGCTGATCTTACTCTTTTTGCCTCTTTTGTCTCTTTATCGCTCTTCCCAATTTTGTGTTCAAACTCCTTATCCGAGCCTTTGAACTCATATTTCATGCCCTGTAGTGATAAACCATCCACCTCAATATGGTTTTGTCCTTGTCAGCCTTCTCCAGCAGTCTCTCAAGGTGGATGTTGATACGCTCGAGCCAAGATTCTCGGTCATTGTTAATCTCTTGCTCTAATGGAGTGAGCTCAATCCTCCTATGTTGGGCAACTTGGCAATTCTAATGGATGTTTTGTAGCTCCATGATCTCATGCTGGTCTTCAAGCTGTTTGTTCCTCTACTCCAAATACTTGATAATCCACTTAGCCCTCTCCAAATTGAGTGACAAGTCTTGGATCTCCGTTTGCTGCTCCTGAATGGTCCTCCTAAGTTTGGCACTCTCCACATCTGTATCATCATCATGAATGAGGATGAAGTCGGCCTCGTGTTCACCTGATGGCCCCTCGTCATGCATGGGCTTCTTGCCCCTGTCCTGTACCTATGTTGCCGATGTCGGAAGCGAGGCCACTTCCACCCCAGGTGGAGTTAACACTCGCTTTGTTGTTGCAAACAAATGTCTACTGCCTCTCTGATAGGTGATGAATATTGGCATATTAGTGGTCTCATGGCGCTCATACTGATGAGAAGGACCACCTATCTCATGTTTAGCCTCTGATAAAACCTGTGAAGTGCTGAAGGGGTCACGGGAGATGAAGTCATCCCAAGTAATGCCCTGTAATCCTAGTTGATGATCCACCAAAATCTTAATAAGAGCAAAATGATAAAAACTGTTAAGTTGCTGTTGAGGGGTCTTGTGCTGCATGAAGGTATTCATCCTCTCTATGTTCCTGCAAATGAAATATGTGATGTTCATCATCCATACCCTGGTAAAGTGCATGAGCAACCTGATGTGATAGGCATATAGACGAGAGAATCTCTCCTCACAGCTAAAAATATTTCATGATCAACTTCATGAGTGGAGCATATTCATCTCTCAAATATCTGAATGGAAAGACTCTTTGGAGCTGCCTCAAGAAACTGGCCTTAATGTAAGGCTCATAATGCTTCCGATCAACCTTATGTTTCTTGTGTCACTGTTCTCCAACATTCGGTATGCTGGTTGCTAATGAGAAAGTTTCAGGTGTCAGTGTGAAGGTGACCCCGGCCAAGATAGAGTGATCTCCATGTAGATGAAGCACAAAAAGATGGGCCAACTCATGATGAACTCGGACATTAGCCACCCTTTGACAAAACTCAAAACATGATAGATGCTGGAAACATGACATAGAAAGAGGGCAGGCCTGTAGTTCTGTGAGGGTGGTTGGCTCATCTCTAACATGTTTGCCACTTTTATGATGTCTCCTGGGAGCCTGTTCTTCTGAGGATGAATCACTTTGGGTTTCCATTTCAAACTCCGATGAATGCTTAGATGCCATGACTGTTGTATGTAGACTATGCTTGGACTGCCCTTTGATGATAGTAGTGAAACTATGTGTTGTTGTGATCTCTGCCACCAAGGGGAACAATGAAAAAAGGGAGTGTTAGGAAGGGGAATAATATGATGGGATTAGGGGTTATGGGGGGGGGGAATTTTGTTTAGGGACATGTAGGAGGGCTTGGGGATTTTATGTTTGACAAATGAGTGGAGGGGATAGGGAATAGGGTTTAGTAATGTTTTAGGGTAGGGTAAAAATAGTGAGAAATGGGATAGGGGGGAAGGGAACAATGGAAAGAAGGGGAAAAATGAGAGGGGAGGAAGAATCTTGGCATCAACACAACAAGTTTGCAACCCTAGCAACAATGGTTTTGATGATTTCAAGTGGTAGGGTTTGGGCGTTTTTATTGCAATTATCAACAACCATAAACCATCATCATGTTCACAAAATTTGATGAGCAAGCCAAGATATAGACGCTACCTAGAAATTGGAAGGAATTCCAAACGATTTGTGGCAAATTTGGAACAATTTTGGGCCTTTGTGGGTGTGCGCCATGCAGCAAACCCAGTGCGCCGTGCTCGTGTTAAATTAACACTGTGGGGTAGCACTCTCTGTGCCACGCTCTCTATGTGCGCCGTGCCCCTCTGTGTGTGCGCCACGCTCTGGAAAACACCTCCAAACTTCACTCAAACGCGTGCTAGCTTCTCTTAATCACCTTGAAATGCTTTCTCTCCACCTTGATATGCAAAATGATTTATGTTTCTTGTGGGAATCCTTTATAAAGACATTTGGAGTCATGGGTTTGATTTTTGTTTCTTCAAAACCCACTTTGCTAATGTTTTGTTTTGACACTTTTCACTGATTTAATGCAACTCTGTCACTCTTCCCATTGAATTTTTAGCTAAAATGATGAAATTTTTGGCACTTTTTGCAGGGGTTGTAGACATGGCATTTGGCGAAGGAAACCATGACTGCACCTGAAGAGATCAACCAGAAACTTTTTTGAAAATTATCACAAATGACACACTGTTTGAATTTTCTTCAAAATAGAGTTTTGAAGAATAGTCGTACTCTGTCAACATGACGATGAAAATCTTTGAATCACGACTTTGTAAGGGCTTTCCTCTGGCCTGCATGGCTTTATTGAACGTGGTTGAAGACCAAATCGACTAATCCCTAGACCTAATGATTGAAAATGACTCTTGTCCATTAAAGGATCGAACATTGACTGTCATGGACTTTAGTGAACATTGACAAAAGACCTAAGCCAGCAGGTGCCAGACATGAGGGGAACTAACTAACAAGACTTTTTCCGTCAGATTATGGCATGGCCCTAGTGGAATGCAGCTGAGTAGCGGGAATCCTAAAAATGAAATGCAGAAAGAGTTTTAATCTCTGACGGAGGACTGACAAGACCAACTCTAACATTGACTCCAATGGGGGATGGTAGCTCCTTGGAGGTGCCAAGAACAACAGATCTCTGGAAGAGCTAGACAGTGCCTTCATCCATTGGGCTATGGAGTCATTATTTCGACAAACAACACAAGACTCTGACTCATTTATGAAACTAAAATGACCAAAAAACTGACTCAAATTTGATATTGAAATGACTTGAAGACTAAGTTGACAAACTCTAACCAAACTAAAATAAAATGGTATTTACAGTGACAGTGGAAGCAGCGTTAATAACTCAGAAATGGTACCACTTGAGCAGCCAACCATTGATCGGCCCTCCTGGACAATCGTCCCCGTTCGTTTCCTTCAGAAGAAAGGCATCTTGACCCCAATATGCTACAATCTTGAAGGGACCTTTCGAGAGGTTCTCGAACTTACCGTGCTTACCCTTTTCCTCATTCCTTGCATCCCACTTCAGCACCACATCATCCAACTGAAATTTGTCTGCCTTTGCTTTTCTGGCATAAATTTTCTTAATCTTCTCCTACAACTTGGATGTGTTCTGGAAGACTTCTTCTCTTATCTGCTGCAGGTGAACCATTTGATTCAACCTTCTCTGCATAGGATCATCTTCTCTGCTGGCCTCCTGGAGAAGTTTGACTACCAGGGCTGTGAGAGAGGTAGGAAATACTATATCAACTCCATAAACAAGCTCAAACAGGGACGTACCAATGGATTTCTTCTGACTGACCCGATCTGCCCAAAGTACATTGACCAACCTCTTATGCCAACTCTTCTTGTTTATTTCTAGCAGCTTCTTGATGATGTTGACCAATGACTTATTCGAAGGCTCCACCAATCCATTGTCTTGTGGATGATAGGTAGTTGAGTGACCCAAAATGATGTGATATTTATGACAAAACTCTACCATCCTTTTTGATTTGAAAGCTGTTGTGTTATCAATGATTAACTTATTCGGGAAACCAAAGCGAGACAAGATGTTATTTTCAAGGAATGAAATAATTACCGCATCTGTAGCTTGACTCGTGGGAATTTCCTCAATCCATTTCGTGAAATAATCTGTCGCTGTGAGGATCCATCTATGTTGACCGGAAGAAGCGGGATGAATTTCACCAATGAAATCCAACCCCCATTGCTGGAAAGGAGCACTCACCTCAATAGGCTTAAGTGGTAAAGGTTGTAACTTCTGCCTCCCTTCGAAAATTTGACACTTATGACAGCTCTTGACCATCTTATATACATCAGCAAACAATGTTGGCCAATAGTATCCCGCTCTTAGGACTTTAGTTATTGTTGATTTCCAAAAAAGGTGATGACCACTGTCTCCCTCGTGGCAATCCTCCATGACCTTCTTTGCTTCTTTTTCCACCAAACAATTTAACAGAATGCCACCGGGATCTTTCCAATACAGTGCAGAATTTAGAATGCAAAACTTGGTAGCCTTCAATTTGAGTGTTCTCGCTTTGTTTCTAGTCATGCTGGGTGGTGGTGACAAATTTTTAAGTACATATATCATATTTGAATACCATGGAGAAAGAGCAAACGTTTCAGATACTTGAATTGACGATCCTTCCTCATTCTCATCAGACATAGCAGCGATCAGATTTATGTCTAAGGTGTGCAAGTTTGACTTGGCCATTAACTTTTCCAATCCCTGTCCTTTCACAAGTTTTGTGGGCTTTATTTCCACATCATATTCCAACAAAGCTGCAATCAACTTGCCTCGTCTTCCTTCCGGATCGGTCTGCACTAAAACATCTTTGACAGCAGCATTAAGAACATAGGCCAAAATATCAGAATGTAGAATATATACCCGAAAATATTTCAATGCTTTCACAAGTGCAAGGGCTTGCTTCTCAATGATGTTGTATTTTAAGGTAGCATCTCTTATAGCTCTGCTGAAGAATGCAATGGGTCTTTCGTGATCATCTCTCTTCTGCAATAACACAGCTGCAATAGTATGCTCCGAAGCAAATGAAAACAATATGAAATCCTGAGTGTAGTCCGGGCTGACTAGAACTGGAGTTGAAGAAAGAGCCAACTTGACTAAGTTGAAAGATTTTACAGCCTCCTCTGTCCATTTCACTTGGCTGTCCTTTTTAAGAATGTTTGTGATCTCTATTAGGTGTTCAGCAAGATTAGGTACAAAGCGGTGTAGAAAATTCATTTTACCATTGAAAGATTGAATCTCTTTCTTATTCCAGGGTAGATCGATTTGCTGAATTGCTTGTACACGTGCTGGGTCAATACGAATGCCATCTTTTGAGATAATGTGCCCGAGTAGTTTGCCTTCCTCCATGGCGAACAATCTCTTTTTCGGATTCAGTGATAGGCCATATTTTCTGCACTTTTGAAAGACAGTTTTTAGATGGTACATGTGTTCTTCTTCAAATTTGGAAAACACCGTCAAATCATCCAAGTACACAACCAAAAATACATCCTTCTCATTTGCGAAAGCGAAGTCCATTACATGCTGAAATGTGGCACCCGCATTCTTCAAACCGAAAGGCATTTTAGCGTAATGAAAGGTTCCCCATGGAGTGGTGAACGTTGTCTTGTCTCGGTCATCTTCATGGACAGAAACTTGGTTATATCCATAATAACCATCAAGTAGTGACATACGAGATGCTCCCACTACTCGTTGAAGTATATGGTCCATTTTGGGTAGAGGATAGTTGTCTTTCAACGAAACTTTATTGAGATTTCTAAAATCAATGCACAAGCGAATCTCACCTGTCTTCTTTCGTACGGGCACCAAATTAGAGATCCAATCCGAAAATATGATGGGAACAATGATTCCTGATTCGTACAACCTGTTTATCTCCTTTTCAATGAATGGCAGTAGCTTTGTATTTAGCCTCCTCAACTTCTGTCTGAAAGGTTTCTCATTGGGCTTAATGGGTATAGTGTGCTGAATTATATTGGTATCATATGTCTTTAAGTCAGAATAGTCCCAAGCAAACACATCTGCAAATGAAGACAACAAACTGATATATTTGGCTTTGATCGTTGGTGGCAATGCTTTAGACAATTTTACCATTTTAGGATTAGCAGCTGTTCCGACATTGACCTCTTCCACACCCTTCTCTGTTGGCTGCAATGTTGGTTTGTGGGCTACATCATCCTGATCAAAGAGTTCTTCTAAAGCTATCAAGCCTTTAGGAATGATGTTATTCTTTAGCTACAACATGTCCATTTCATTGATCTGCACATCATCTATACCATTACCTTTACCATCATCATTTTCTACATCAATTAAGGTTTCTTTGAACTTACCTTTGTTTTGTAGAAAATCATCAATCTCCTCATCATCCTGGAAAACTTACCAATATCTCTGATTTTCTGGGACAGTCAGACGATGCTTGACATGGATTTCGAATTTATTACTAGAGTTCATTGGGATCTTCAAACTACTTGCTGCCTTAGCAAGAGCATCAACAATGCTATTTTGTATACGAGGCACACATGTCAAGGTATATTCTGAAAATAATTTTAGGATGTCTAGGACTGCATTACGGTAAGCCCGCATCCGAGGATGCTTTGCTTGATATTCACCATTGACCTGCTTAATCACCAATTCCGAGTCGCCATATACTGAAATATTCTTGGTATTCAGCTTTCTTAGAATTTTTAGGCCAGCAATCAGAGCTTCATACTCAGCTTCATTGTTTGAACAATCAAAAGCCAACTTGTAAGAGCATACCCGCACGTTACTAGGCACTTTGTTGGGGGCGGAAAAAGGACTACGTACCCAAATCCCAATTCCAGCACCATCATTTCCCACTGCTCCATCGAAATACATGGTCCACAAACCTTCTTCCTCCTCTTGCAAGTGTTGGAAATCCGTTTGTTGTGCTTTGTCTGCTTGCTATCCATTACTTTCAGCTGATCGCTTAATGGTGTTGTGTTGTTCGTGTACCTCTCTCTTTAAAACTCCTCTGAAATTTTCTGTTATTTCTGGAATATCATCTGCTTCTACTAACTGACTATCGATGTCATTGAAACTATCAGAATACAAAACGAAAGACTCTAAATCTGTATGTACATAATTAATCGAATGATTTATTGGTTTCTCCTTGCTGGTAATCATGTATTTCATTTTTTTTCCTGATACAATTTCCTAATTTGGCCAAACACCGGAATCGTTGCATAGGAGAAATCTAGTTGCAGTGTCCCTTTCATTTTCGCTACCTAAGACCTGGAAAGAAGCATGCCGAACCTGGGAAGAATATCTGCTACAACAACATCCATCAAAACATTCTTCATTGGGAGTTGATCCAGACTCACAACCAAGTCTTTGATGAGCCTGATACATCTTACTCCGCTAGAATCAAATGAATAGAGATCATGGTATTGTCGGGTGATGTCCAGGCCCATCTTATCCATAATAGCCTTGGGCATGAGTTGTGAGAAGCTTCAGAATCGAACATGGCATTATGTAACACAAAATCATGCAATCTTAAATTGATATAAAAAGGTGGCTCATCACTATCAGGAGACTCACTGTTCGATGCTGGCCCAAAAATAATTTCGGGTTGATCATCTTCGACATTCACCATGTTGGACATTGGGTCCAACTTCAACATTTTAGATACTTTCCCTCTATAACTGTTGTTCCTCATTATTCCAGTCAAGGGAATGGATACCTTCAATTTAGAAATTTCATTCTCTAAATTAAAAGTGGAAATCTTTTCTACCTCTTTGACTGGGATTTATTTCCTTTCCTTTTCTTTTGATGCAATTGGCTGATTTGATTGTTCTACTGATGGTTATTTGTTGTTATCCAGGCCAACCGCCTCCTTTTCTTTCCTTTGTGTAATTGATGAATCATTCTTTGATGCCTCAGCATCCTTCCTCTTCTGAATTAGTTTGGCCGACACATCTCTGTTTCTAAGTGAATATCGCCACTGTTGGGCGGACAGATCATTCATATAGCCTCTTTGGTACTCATCTGATTCTTCCTCCAAAAAGGTGTCATTGGCTAGAATGAAATCTGCATCTTTGTGTATAGCCGAGATTTCTGCATACTCCTCATCCTCAGTAATATAAATAGGGAAATCATCATGAGTAAAGAGGTGGTTTTCTTCACCTATTATATTCCCATCCTCATCTGACTCCGGTCCGTGCACAAAATTTTGCTGCAAAGGTGGATGTATTGGCCGCTGTGCTGTCTGCTCTTGGGCTCGCTGATCTCTCTGCCTTATTCTATATTGTGGCTATTGCTGGCCACGGAAGTTAGGATTTCTAACTTGTGGCTCAGGTTTGTCAAGTTTCACCCTTTCAACTATCTGCTCTACCTTCCGGAGTAGTTGATCTACCAAGGAAGATTCTTCTTTTACGGTGACCTTCTTTTCTGCCTTTTCTCTAGCCCTCTTGGTCAACATATTTTCTTCAACGCTGACCGCTATCTTTTGCATGTCTTCCATTGTGTCTAGTTCTCTCTCTCTTAATTGATAAGCCATGTCAGCATCAAAACCATCCGGGAACTTCACCATGGCTAGCCCCACAGGTGGCCTTAGATGATCGGGAATTTCATTATAAAATGAATTGAATCTAATGTAATATTCTTGGACCGACTCACCAGTGTTTCGTTTGATTTGCTCATATTCAGCCATAATTTGAAGAGGATTATTTTTCACTTCCCAGCGGTTTAAAAATTGTCTTTGTAGGTCGGCCAAGGTAGCGATACGTGCAGCTGGCAAACCTCTGAACCATTTCCTCACTTCACCTGCAAATGTCTGTACAAAGAGTCCCATTGCCACATTCTCTGCATCGATCTCATGAAGTTCATAGAAATCTGCCATTCTGTCCACATGTTGCTGAGCGATAATGTTGTCAGGAGTGCCATCAAAAAATGAGATTTTTCTTTGATAATCTGCGGGCATATCATCTAAAACTTGAGGCATAACAAGAGGTGCAAAAAAAGCAGCCATCACTCTTGGTGGATTCGGCCTTGGAGGTGTTGGAGGAGTGTGTGCAGTTTGTAGGAGGCTAGCAATTTGAGTTTGAAGCTATGCTACAATGTAATTATCAATTGACCGGTTAGCCCATTCCGTCTCCAAGTCTACAAGAAACTCTGGATTGTGGACAGTAGAGTCAACTGCCCTTTCGGATTTGGTCTCGAACAATGATATTTCAAACTACTCATAAAAATCTAGCTCTTCAAGATACTCAAAAATGTCAAGGCATGAATAGGATTTGAACACGGGAGATATAGAGCTCTCTTGACGACGAAGTCTTGGAATCAAATTTGGATTTTTGTAGATGTGTGGAGGATCTGGATCTGGATTAGCTCTGGCATATCTTCTAGAAGCCAACGTGCTATTAGGAAAATTCAAAGGACACAACCAACTCACTTAGCCTATCAAATCCTAAACTTATCATCCGGAAGCTTAGACTTATCAAGAAGTAAGGTGTGTAATTTCGTTCCCCAGTTGAGTTGCCACTATGTTAGCACCTAAATCTGCCTTAGGCTGAAGGAAGGAAAAATTCAAGGTAACCACAAACCACGCTCAGTCTGGTAGCTAGCCCTACCAGAACAGGAGAGGGCTCTCTCCGAGTCACGCTCA
>APFE031168920.1:21917-66183 GCA_000404065.3 Pinus taeda | reverse complement strand
CTTGTGCTGCATGAAGGTGTTCATCCTCTCTATGTTCCTGCAAATGAAATATGGGATGTTCATCATCCATACCCTGGTAAAGTGCATGAGCAACTTGATGTGATAGGCATATAGACGAGGGAATCTCCCCTCACAGCTGAAATATTTCATGATCAACTTCATGAGTGGAGCATATTCATCTTTCAAATATCTGAATGGAAAGACTCTTTGGAGCTACCTCAAGAAACTGGCCTTAATGTAAGGCTCTAATGCTTCTGATCAACCTTCTGTTTCTTGTGCCACTATTCTCCAACATTCGATATGCCGGTTGCTAATGAGACAGTTTCAGGTGTCAGTGTGAAGGTGACCCTAGCCAAGATAGAGTGATCTCCATGTAGATGAAGCACAAAAAGACGGGCCAAATCATGATGAACTTGGACATTAGCCAGCCTTTGAAAAAACTCAAAACATGATAGATGATGGAAAAATGACATAGCAAGAGGGCAGGCCTGCAGTTCTGTGAAGGTGGTTGGCTCATCTCTAACATGTTTGCCACTTTTATGATGTCTCTCGGGAGCCTGTTCTTCTGAGGATGAATCACTTTGGGTTTCCATTTCAAACTCCGATGAATGCTCAGATGCCATGACTGTTGTATGTAGACTATGCTTGGACTGCACTTTGATGATGGTAGTGAAACTATGTGTTGTTGTGATCTCTGCCACTAAGGGGAACATTGCAAAAAGGGAGTCTTAGGAAGGGGAATAATATGATGGGATTAGGGGTTATGGGCGAAATTTTTTTTTAGGGACATGTAGGAGGGTTTGGGGATTTTATATTTGACAAATGAGTGGAGGGGATAGGGAATATGGTTTAGTAATGTTTTAGGGTAGGGTAAAAATAGGGAGAAATGGGATAGGGGGGAAGGGAACAATGGAAAGAAGGGGAAAAATGAGAGGGGAGGAAGAACCTTGGCATCAACACAACAAGTTTGCAACCGTAACAACAATGGTTTTGATGATTTCAAGTGGTAGGGTTTGGGCATTTTTATTGCAATTATCAATGACCATAAACCATCATCATGTTCACAAAATTTGATGAGCAAGCCAAGATATAGACCCTACCTGGCAATTGGAAGGAATTCGAAATGATTTCTGAAAAATTTGGATCAATCTCGGGCCTTTGTGGGTGTGCACCATGCAGCAAACCCAGTGCGCCGCACCCATGTTAATTTAACACTGTGGGGTAGCGCTATGTGCGCCGCGCTCTGGAAAACACCTCCAAACTTCACTCAAACGCGTGCTAGCTTCTCTTAATCACCTTGAAATTATTTCTCTCCACCTTGATATGCAAAATGATTTATGTTTCTTGTGGGAATCCTTTATAAAGACATTTGGAGTCATGGGTTTGATTTTTTCTTCTTCAAAACCCACTTTGCTAATGTTTTGTTTTGACACTTTTCACTGATTTAATGCAACTCTGTATTTCACTTTTCCCATTGAATTTTTAGCTAAAATGATGAAATTTTTGGCACTTTTTGTAGGGGTTGTTAACATGGAATTTGGCCAAGGAAACCATGACTGCGCCTGAAGAGATAAACCAGAAACGTTTTTGAAAATTATCACAAATGACACACTGTTTGACTTTTCTTCAAAACAGAGTTTTGAAGAACAGTCGTACTCTATCAACATAACGATGAAAATCTTTGAATCACAACTTTGTAAGGGCTTCCCTCTGGCCTACATGGCTTTATTGAACATGGTTGAAGACCAAATCGACTAATCCCTAGACCTAATGATTGAAAATGACTCTTGTCCATTAAAGGATCGAACATTGACTATCATGGACTTTAGTGAACATTGACAAAAGACCTAAGCCAGCAGGTGCCAGACATGAGGGGAACTGACTAACAAGGCCTTTTCCGTCAGATTATGGCATGCCCCTAGCAGACTGCAGCTGAGTGAATGGAGCGGACTCCTAAAAATGAAATGCATAAAGAGTTTTGATCTCTGAAGGAGGACTGACAAGACCAACTCTAACATTGGCTCCAATGGGGGATGGTAGCTCCTTGGAGGTGCCAAGAACAGTACATCTCTGGAAGAGCTAGACAGTGCCTTCGTCTATTGGGCTATGGAGTCATTATTTCGACAAACAACACAAGACTCTGACTCATTTATGAAACTAAAATGACCAAAAAACTCACTCAAATTTGATATTGAAATGAATTGAAGACTAAGTTGAAAAACTCTAACCAAACTAAAATAAAATGGTATTTACAGTGACAGTGGAAGCAACGTTAATAACTCAGAAATGGTATCGCTTGAGCAGCCGACCATTGATCGGCCCTCCTAGACAATCTTCCCCGTTCATTTCCTTCAGAAGAAAGGCAGTCTGAACGCGATATGATACAATCTTGAAGGGACATTTCCAGAGGTTCTCGAACTTACCGTGCTTACCTTTTTCCTCATTCCTTGCATCCCACTTCAGTACCACATCATCCAACTGAAATTTGTCTGCCTTTTCTTTTCTGTCATAAATTTTCTTAATCTTCTCCTGCAACTTGGATGTGTTATGGAAGACTTCTTCTCTTATCTGTTGCAGGTGGACCATTTGATTCAACCTTCTCTGCATAGGATCGTCTTCATTGCTGGCCTCCTGGAGAAGTTTGACTACCGGGGCTGCGAGAGAGGTAGGAAATATTGTATCAACTCCATAAACAAGCTCAAATGGGGACGTACCAATGGATTTCTTCTGAATGACCCGATCTGCCCAAAGTGCATTGACCAACCTCTTATGCCAACTCTTATTGTTTATTTCTAGCAGCTTCTTGATGATGTTTACCAATGACTTATTCGAAGGCTCCGCCAATCCATTGCCTTGCGGCTGATAAGCAATTGAGTGACCCAAAATGATGTGATATTTATGACAAAACTCTACCATCCTTTTTGATTTGAAACCTGTTGCGTTATCATCGATTAACTTATTCGGGAAACCAAAGCGAGACAAGATGTTATTTTCAAGGAATGAAATAATTACCACAACTGTAGCTTGTCTGGTGGGAATTGATTCAATCCATTTCATGTAATAATCTGTCGCTGTGAGGATCCATCTATGCTAACCGGAAGAAGCGGGATGAATTTCACCAATGAAATCCAACCCCCATTGCTAGAAAGGAGCACTCACCTCAATAGGCTTAAGTGGTAAAGGCTGTAACTTCTGCCTCCCTACCGTCGGCCAATAATATCCCGCTCTTAGGAATTTATTTGTTGTTGATTTCCAAAAAGGGTGACCACCACAGTCTCCCTCGTGGCAATCCTCCTTGACCCACCAAACAATTTAACAGAATGCCACCGGGATCATTCCAATACAGTGTAGAATTTAGAATGCAAAACTTAGCAACCTTCAATTTGAGTGTTCTCGCTTTGTTTCTAGTCATGTAGGGCGGTGGTGAAATTTTTTTAAGTACATATATGATATTTGAATACCACGGAGAAAGAGAAAACATTTCAAATACCTGAATTGACGATCCTTCCTCATTCTCATCGGACATAGTAGTGATCAGATTTATGTCTAAGGCGTGCAAGTTTGACTCGGCCATTAACTTTGCCAATCCCTATCCTTTCACAAGCTTTGTGGGCTTTATTTCCACATCATATTCCAACAAAGCTGTAATCCACTTGCCTCGTCTTCCTTCTGGATCGGTCTCCACTAAAACATATTTGACAGTAGCATTAGGAACATAGGCCAAAATATGAGAATGTAGAATATATACCCGAAAATCTTTCAATGCTTTCACAAGTGCAAGGGCTTGCTTCTCAATGATGTTGTATTTTAAGGCAGCATCTCTTATAGCTCTACTGAAGAATGCAATGGTTCTTTCGTGATCATCTCTTTTCTGCAATAACGCAGCTACCATAGTATGCTCAGAAGAAAATGAAAACAATAAGAAATCTTGAGTGTAGTCTGGGCTGACTAGAACTGGAGCTAAAGAAAGAGCCAACTTGACTAAGTTAAAATATTTTACAGCCTCCTTCGTCCATTTCACTTGGCGGTCCTTTTTAAGAATGTTTGTGATCTCTCTTAGGTGTTCAGTAAGATTAGGTACAAAGCGGCGTAGAAAATTCATTTTACCATTGAAAGATTGAATCTCTTTCTTATTCTGGGGCAGATCGATTTGCTGAATTTCTTGTACACGTGCTGGATCAATACAAATGCCATATTTTGAGATAATGTGTCCGAGTAGTTTGCCTTCCTCCATGGCGAACAAGCTCTTTTTCGGATTCAGTGATAGGCCATATTTTCTGCACTTTTGAAAGACATTTTTTAGATGGTACATGTGTTCTTCATTAGATTTGGAAAACACCGTCAAATCATCCAGGTACACAACCAAAAAGACATCCTTCTCATTTGTGAAAGCCAAGTCCATTGCATGCTGAAATGTGGCATACGAGATGCTCCCACTACTCGCTGAAGTATATGGTCCATCTTGGGCAGAGGATAGTTGTCTTTCAACGAAACTTTATTGAGATTTCTAAAATCAATGTACAAGCAAATCTCACCTGTCTTCTTTCGTACGGGCATCAAATTAGAGATCCAATCCGAAAATCTGATGGGAACAACGATTCCTAATTTGTACAACCTGTTTATCTCCGTTTCAATGGATGTCAGCAGCTTTGGATTTAGCCTCCTCAACTTCTGTCTGAAAGGTTTCTGATTGGGATTAATGGGTATAGTGTGCTAAATTATATTGGTATCATATGTCTTTAAGTCAAAATAGTCCCAAGCAAACACATCTGCAAATGAAGACAAAAAACTGATATATTTGGCTTTGATAATTGGTGGCAATGCTTTAGACAGTTTTACCATTTTAGGATTAGCAGTTGTTCCGACATTGACCTCTTCCACACCCTTCTCTGTTGGCTGCAATGTTGGTTTGCGGGATACATCATCTTGATCAAAAAGTTCTTCTAAAGGTATCAAGCCTTTAGTAATGATGTTATTCTTTAGCTGCAACACGTCCATTTCATTGATCTGCACATCATCTATACCATTACCTTTACCATCGTCATTTTCTACATCAATTGAGGTTTCTTTGAACTTACCTTTGTTTTGCAGAAAATCATCAATCTCCTGATCATCCTGGAAAACTTGCCAATATCTCTGATTGTTCGGGACAGTCGGACGATGCTTGACATGGATTTCGAATTTATTACTAGAGTTCATTGGGATCTTCAAACTACTTGCTACCTTAGCAAGAGCATCAACAATGCTATTTTGTATACGAGGCACACATGTCAAGGTATATTCTGAAAATAATTTTAGGATGTCTAGGACTGCATTACGGTAAGCCCGCATCCGAGGATGCTTTGCTTGATATTCGCCTCTGACCTACTTAATCACCAATTCGAAGTCGCCATATACTGAAATCCTCTTAGCATTTAGTTTTGTTAGAATTTTTAGGCCAGCAATCAGAGCTTCATACTCAACTTCATTGTTTGAACAATCAAAAGCCAACTTGTAAGAGCATACCCGCACGTTACTAGGCACTTTGTTGGGGGTGAAGAAAGGACTGCGTACCCAAATCCCAATTTCAACGCCCTCATTTCCCACTGCTCCATCGAAATCCAAGGTCCACAAACCTTCTTCCTCCTCTTGCAAGTGTTGGAAATCTGTTTGCTATGCTTTGTCTGCTTGCTGTCCATTACTTTGAGCTGATCGCTCAACGGTGTTCTGCTGTTCGTGTACCTCTCTGTTTAAAACTCCTCTAAAATTTTCTGCTATTTCCAGAATATCATCTGCTTCTACTAACTGACTATCGATACCATTGAAACTATCAGAATACAAAATGAAAGACTCTAAATCTGTATGTACATAATTAATCGGATGATTTATTGGTTTCTTCTTGCTAGTAATCATGTATTTCATTTTTTGTTCCTGATACAATTTCCTCATTTGGCCAAACATTGGAATTGTTGCATAGGCAAAATCTAGTTGCAGTGTCCCTTTCAATTTTGCTACCCAAGACCTGGAAAGAAGCATGCCGAACCTGGGAGGAATATCTGCTACAACAACATCCATCAAAACATTCTTCATTGGGAGTTGATCCAGACTCACAACCAAGTCTTTGATGAGCCCGATACACCTTACTCCGCTGGAATCAAATGAATAGAGATCATGGTATTTCCTGGTGATGTCCAGGCCCAACTTATCCATAATAGCCTTGGGCATGAGATTGTGAGAAGATCTAGAATCGAACATGGCATTATGTAACACAAAATCATGCAATCTTAAACTGATATAAAAAGGTGGCACATCACTATCAGGAGACTCACCGTTCGATGCTGGCCCAAAAATCATTTCAGGTTGATCATCTTCGACATTCACCATGTCAGACATTGGGTCCAAATTCAACATTTTAGATACTTGCCCTCTATAACTAATTTTCGTCATTATTTCAGCCAAGGGAATGGATACCTTCAATTTAGAAATTTCATTCTCTAAATTAAAAGCGGGAATCTTTTCTACCTCTTTGACTGGGATTTCTTTCCTTTCCTTTTCTTTCGATGCAATTGACTAATTTGATTGTTCTGCTGATGGTTATTTACTGCTATCTGGGCAACCCGCCTCCTTTCCTTTCCTTTGTGTAACTGATGAATCATCCTTTGATGCCTCAACATCCTTCCTCTTCTGAATTGGTTTGGTCGGCACATCTCTGTTTCTAAGTGAATATCTCTACTGCTGGGCGGATAGAGCATTCATATAGCCTCTTTGGTACTCATCTGATTCTTCCTTGAAAACGGTGTCATTGGCTAGAATGAAATCTGCATCTTTGTGTACAGCCGAGCTTTATGCATAATCCTCATCCTCAGTAATATAAATAGGCAAATCATCAGGAGTAAAGAGGTGGTTTTCTTCACCTATTATATTCTCGTCCTCATCTGACTCTGGTCCGTGCACGAAATTTTGCTGCAAAGGTGCCTGTACTGGCTGCTGTGTTGTCTGCTCTTGGGCTCGCTGATCTCTCTACCTTATTCTATATTGTGATTATTGTTGGCCACGAAAGTTAGGATTTCTAACTTGTGGCTTAGGTTCGTCAAGTTTCACCCTTTCAATCATCTGCTCTACCTTCCAGAGTAGTTGATCTACCGAGGAAGATTCTTCTTTTATGGTGACCTTCTTTTCTGCCTTTGCTCTAGCCCTCTTGGTCAACAAATTTTCTTCAACGTTGACCGCTATCTTCTGCATGTCTTCCATTGTGGCCGGTTCTCTCTCTCTTAATTGATAAGCCATGTCAGCATCAAAACCATCCGGGAACTTCACCATGCCTAGCCCCACAGGTGGCCTTCGATGATCAGGAATTTCATTATAAACTGAATTGAATCTAATGTAATAGTCTTGGACCGACTCACCAGCGTTTCGTTTGATTTGCTCATATTCACCTAGAATTTGAAGAGGATTTTTTTTCACTTCTCAGTGGTTGAAAAGTTTTCTTTGTAGGTCGGCCGAGATAGCGATATGTGCAGCCGGAAAACCTCTGAACCATTTCCTCACTTCACCTGCAATTGTCTGTACAAAGAGTCTCATTACCACATTCTCTGCATTGATCTCATGAAATTCATAGAAATATGCCATTCTGTCCACATGTTGCTGAGTGGTAATGCTGTTAGGAGTGCCATAAAAAAATGGGATTTTGCTTTGATAATCTGCAAGCATATCATCTAAAACTTGAGGCAAAACAAGAGGTGAAAAATGAGCAGCCATCACTCTTGGTGGATTCGGCCTTGGAGGTGTTGGAGGAGTGTGTGCAGTTTTTAGGGGGCTAGCAATTCGAGTTTGAAGTTGTGATACAATGTAATTATCAATTGAGCAGTTAGCCCTTTCCGTCTACAAAAAACTCTGGATTGTGAACAGTAGAGTCAATCGCCCTTTCGGATTTGGTCTCGAACAATGATATTTCAAATTGCTCATCAAAATCTAGCTCTTCAAGATACTCAAAAATTTCAGGGCATGAATAGGATTTGAACACGGGAGATATAGAGCTCTCTTGACGATGAAGTCTTGGAATCAAATTTGGATTTTCGTAGATGTGCGGAGGATCTGGATCTGGATTAGCTCTGTTATATCTTCTAGAATCCAACGTGATATTAGGAAAAATCAAAGGACACAACCAACTCACTCAGCCTATCAAATCCTAAACTTATCATTCAGAAGCTTAGAATCATCAAGAATTAAGGTGTGTAATTTCGTTCCCCAGTTGAGTCACCACTATGTTAGCACCTAAATCCGCCTTAGGCTGAAGGAAGGCAAAATTCAAGGTAACCACAAACCATGCTCAGTCTGGTAGCTAGCCCTACCAGAACAGGAGAGGGCTCTCTCCGAGTCACGCTCAATGAATAAATAAATGATATGGTCTGAGATGACTTACAGTGAATATTGATTTTAGGCTAGTAAATAGATATGGAGCCAAGAAAGCAAATTTTGATAAATGACTGAGTTTCTGGGATGTATGGGACCAACGAACAGTATGAGCAGAGAATTTAACACAAAGGCACAAATTATTTCGTGAGGCAAGATAGGCGGAAACTCTAGCGATCAAATCTAAAATAATGCGGAATGGAAAGATTGTTTAAGAGGATGAAAAGGGCATAAACACATGAATCCTTTTCAACAGAAGAAGAACACAGAACGTGAAACTTTCCCACAGGTAGAGCATTAAACATGAATTCTACCTTATCTTACTTAGAAAATTTCACCGGAAATGAATATGAATGAACTGTGAAACATAAAGAAATACATATGAAACATAAAGAGAAACACATTTGCTACACTCACAACCACATGAATCTCATGAACCAGAGCCGTTGCCTTTCATTAATTCTCTATCAAAATATACAATGAAGAACTGAGTTTCTCTCCCACAGTCTCCCAGAAATTACAACCAACGCTTTGCAAATGGTTTGCATATAATAAATAGACTATGCCATTGGGAAATAGAATGTCCAAGAGTTGGGGAGTTACAAACTGGAAATGGAAAGCCAACCATTAGTTACAGGTGCAGTGTTACAAAAATGACAAATGGCTTGGGTGACTGCTCGCCTTCCTTTCCCACTTGGATAGAAGCCAACTTTAGTGAAAATTTTATTTAAACTTTTCCTTAGGTGCCGAAAAAAATGTAGTGTAAATGAACGAGCCTACTTGGAGAAAGTCGTGAATCGAAATTTCGTGAAGCGGAAGTGATTTTGGCATTTTGGTCTATATGCGCCACGCCAAAAGCTATATGTGCCGCGCCACTTTGGAGGCGATTTTGAGGTACCTTATGGAGTCTAAATTGTGCCCAAGTGTGCTTGTTGGAAAGATCTACCTGTCTACTTTCCCACCCAAGTGGAATTTTAGAATTTGGTGCTCATTTACCCCTCCAAAACTCGATTCTCCCAAGACTACTTCCTTTGTGTCAAAATAGGGGTAGAGAGGTCATTTTGTGAGTGTTTTTGACCTCCTGGGGACTCAAAACTTGCCCAAACTTCTTTTCCATGCACCAGCAATCATGATTTTTCATGCTGAATCGAAAAATGAAAACCATTTGTGATTTGGAGCTCCCAATACTAAGCGTCGCACCAGTGGCGCGACGCACAGGGAGAAAATCCCTGTTTTGTGCCCAAAAATTTGTCATGTGACCAAAATTGTCCCAAATTCTTTGAAATTTTTGGCTGGATATGAGGTGGTATGCTGGGCCATAGAGGCTTAAGCCAAGATTCGGAGCCAATCTTGCTCTTTTTGCTTCTTTTGTCTCTTTGTCGCTCTTCCCAATTTTGCCTTCAAACTCCTTATCCGAGCCTTTGAACTCATATTCCATGCCCTGTAGTGATAAACCATCCGCCTCAATATGGTTTTTTCCTTGTCGGCCTTCTCCAGCAGTCTCTCAAGGTGGATGTTGATACGCTCGAGACAAGATTCTCGGTCATTGTTAATCTCTTGCTCTAATGGAGTGAGCTCAATCCTCCTATGTAGGGCAGCTTGGCGATTCTCATGGATGTTTTGCAGCTCCATGATCTCATGTTGGTCTTCAAGCTGTTTGTTCCTTTGCTCCAAATACCTGATAATCTACGTAGCCCTCTCCAAATTGAGTGACAAGTCTTGGATCTCCGTTTGCTGCTCCTGAATGGTCCTCCCAAGTTTGGCACTCTCCACATCCGTATCATCATCATGAATGACGATGAATTCAACCTCCTGTTCACCTGATAGCCCCTCGTCATGCATGGGATTCTTACCCCTGTCCTGTACCTGTGTTGCTGATGTCGGAAGCGAGGCCCCTTCCACCCCGGGTGGAGATAACATTCGCTTTGCTACTGCAAACAAATGTCTACTGCCTCTCTGATAGGTGATGAATATTGGCATAGTAGTGGTCTCATGGCGCTCATACTGATGAGAAGGACCACCTATCTCATGTTAAACCTCTGATAAAACCTGTGAAGTGCTGAAGAGGTCATGGGAGATGAAGACATCCCAAGTAATGCCCTGTAATCCCAGCTAATGATCCACCAAAATCTTAATAAGAGCAAAATGATAAACACTGTGAAGTTGCTGCTGAGGGGTCTTGTGCTGCATGAAGGTGTTCATCCTCTCTATGTTCCTTCAAATGAAATATGGGATGTTCATCATCCGTACCCTGGTAAAGTGCATGAGCAACCTGATGTGATAGGCATATAGACGAGAGAATCTCCACTCACAGCTGAAATATTTCATGATCAACTTCATGAGTGGAGCCATATTCATCTTTCAAATATCTAAATGGAAAGACTCTTTGGATCTACCTCAAGAAACTAGCCTTAATGTAAGGCTCATAATGCTTTTGATCAACCTTCTATTTCTTGTGCCACTGTTCTACAACATTCAGTATGCTGGTTGCTAATGAGACAGTTTCAGGAGTCAGTGTGAAGGTGACCCCGACTAAGATAGAGTGATCTCCATGTAGATGAAGCACAAAAAGACAGGCCAACTCATGATGAACTCGGACATTATCCACCCTTTGACAAAACTCAAAACATGATAGATGCTGGAAACATGACATAGCAAGAGGGCAAGCCTGTAGTTCTGTGAGGGTGGTTGGCTCATCTCTAACATGTTTGCCACTTTTATGATGTGTTCGGGGAGCCTGTTCTTTTGAGGATGAATCACTTTGGGTTTCCATTTCAAACTCCGATGAATGCTTAGATGTCATGACTATTGTATGTAGACTATGCTTGGACTGCCCTTTGATGATGGTAGTGAAACTATGTGTTGTTGTGATCTCTGCCACCAAGGGGAACAATGCAAAAAGGGAGTGTTAGGAAGGGGAATAATATGATGGGATTAGGGGTTATGGGGGAAAATTTTGTTTAGGGACATGTAGGAGGGTTTGGGGATTTTACGTTTGAAAAATGAGTGGAGGGTATAGGGAATAGGGTTTAGTAATGTTTTAGGGTAGGGTAAAAATAGGGAGAAATGGGATAGGGGGGAAGGGAACAATGGAAAGAAGGGGAAAAATGAGAGGGGAGGAAGAACCTTGGCATCAACACAACAAGTTTGCAACCCTAGCAACAATGGTTTTGATGATTTCAAGTGGTAGGGTTTGGGCGTTTTTATTGCAATTATCAACGCCCATAAACCATCATCATGTTCACAAAATTTGATGAGCAAGCCAAGATATAGACCCTACCTGGCAATTGGAAGGAATTCCAAACAATTTGTGGCAAATTTGGAATAATTTCGGGCCTTTGTGGGTGTGCGCCGCGCAGCAAACCTAGTGCGCCACACCTGTGTTAAATTAACATTGTGGGGTAGTGCTCTATGTGCCAGGATCTCTATGTGCACCGCACTTGTCTGTATGTGCGTCGCGCTCTGGAAAACACCTCCAAACTTCACTCAAACGCGTGCTAGCTTTTTGTAATCACCTTGAAATGCTTTCTCTCCACCTTGATATGCAAAATGATTTATGTTTCTTGTGGGAATCCTTTATAAAGACATTTGGAGTCATGGGTTTGATTTTTGTTTCTTCAAAACCCACTTTGCTAATGTTTTGTTTTGACACTTTTCACTGATTTAATGCAACTCTGTATTTCACTTTTCCCATTGAATTTTTAGCTAAAATGATGAAATTTTTGGCACTTTTTGCAGGGGTTTTTGACATGGCATTTGGCCAAGGAAACCATGACTGCGCTTGAAGAGATCAACTGGAAACTTTTTTGAAAATTATCACAAATGCCACATTGTTTGACTTTTCTTCAAAACAGAGTTTTGAAGAACAGTCGTACTCTGTCAACATAACGATGAAAATCTTTGAATCACAAATTTGTAAGGGCTTCCCTCTAGCCTGCATGGCTTTATTGAACATGGTTGAAGACCAAATCGACTAATCCCTAGACCTAATGATTGAAAATGACTCTTGTCCATTAAAGGATCGAACATTGACTATCATGGACTTTAGTGAACATTGACAAAAGGCCTAAGCCAGCAGGTGCCAGACATGAGGGGAACTGACTAACAAGACCTTTTCCGTTAGATTATGGCATGCCCCTAGTAGAATGCAGCTGAGTGAATGGAGTGTGACTCCTAAAAATGAAATGCAAAAAGAGTTTTGATCTCTGACGGAGGACTGACAAGACCGACCCTAACATTGGCTCCAATGGAGGATGGTAGCTCCTTGGATGTGCCAAGAACAGTAGATCTCTGGAAGAGCTAGACAATGCCTTCATCCATTGGGCTATCGAGTCATTATTTCGACAAACAACACAAGACTCTGACTCATTTATGAAACTAAAATGACCAAAAAACTGACTCAAATTTGATATTGAAATGACTTGAAGACTAAGTTGAAAAACTCTAACCAAACTGAAATAAAATGGTATTTACAGTGACAGTGGAAGCAACGTTAGTAACTTAGAAATGGTACCGCTTGAGCAGCCGACCATTGATCAGCCCTCCTGGACAATCTTCCCCATTCATTTCCTTCAGAAGAAAGGCAGTCTGACCCCGATATGCTGCTATCTTGAAGGGACCTTTCCAGAGGTTCTCGAACTTACCGTGCTTACCGTTTTCCTCATTCCTTGCATCCCACTTCAGCACCACATCATCCAACTAAAATTTGTCTGCCTTTGCTTTTCTGTCATAAATTTTCTTAATCTTCTCCTGCAACTTGGATGTGTTATGGAAGAATTCTTCTCTTGTCTACTGCAGGCGGACCATTTGATTCAACCTTCTCTACATACGATCGTCTTCACTGCTGGCCTCTTGGAGAAGTTTGATTAACGGGGTTGCGAGAGAGGTAGGAAATACTGTATCAACTCCATAAACAAGCTCAAACAGGGACGTACCAATGGATTTCTTCTGATTGACCCGATCTGCCCAAAGTGCATTTACCAACCTCTTATGCCAACTCTTCTTGTTTATTTCCAGCAGCTTCTTGATGATGTTGACCAATGACTTATTCGAAGGCTCTGCCAATTCATTGCCTTGCGGATGATAGGCAATTGAGTGACCCAAAATGATGTGATATTTATGACAAAACTCTACCATCCTTTTTGATTTGAAAGTTGCTGCTTTATCAGTGAATAACTTATTCGAGAAACCAAAGCGAGACAAGATGTTATTTTCAAGGAATGAAATACTTACCGCATCTGTAGCTTGTCTGGTGGGAATTGCTTCAATCCATTTCGTGAAATAATCTGTCACTGTGAGGATCCATCTATGTTGCCCGAAAGAAGCAGGATGAATTTCACTAATGAAATCCAACCCCCATTGCTGGAAAGGAGCACTCACCTCAATAGGCTTAAGTGGTAAAGGCTGTAACTTCTGCCTCCCTTCGAAAATCTGACACTTATGACAGCTCTTGACCATCTTATATACATCAGCAAACAATGTTGGCCAATAGTATCCTGCTCTTAGGACTTTATTTATTGTTGATTTCCAAAAAAGGTGACCACCACAGTCTCCCTCGTGGCAATCCTCCATGACCTTCTTTGCTTCTTTTTCCACCAAACAATTTAATAGAACGCCACCGGGATCATTCCAATATAGTGCAGAATTTAGAATGCAAAACTTAGCAGCCTTCAATTTGAGTGTTCTCGCTTTGTTTCTAGTCATGCCGGGCGGTGGTGACAAATTTTTAAGTACATATATGATATTTGAATACCACGAAGAAAGAGCAAACATTTCAGATACCTGAATTGACGATCCTTCCTCATTCTCATCGGACATAGCAATGATCAGATTTATGTCTAAGGCGTGCAAGTTTGACTCGGCCATTAACTTTGCCAATCCCTATCCTTTCACAAGATTTGTGGGCTTTATTTCCACATCATATTCCAACAAAGCTGCAATTCACTTGCCTCGTCTTCCTTCCGGATCGGTCTCCACTAAAACATCTTTGACAGCAACGTTAGGAACATAGGCCAAAATATGAGAATGTAGAATATATACCCGAAAATCTTTCAATGCTTTCACAAGTGCAAGGGCTTGCTTCTCAATGATGTTGTATTTTAAGACAACATCTCTTATAGCTCTGCTGAAGAATGCAATGGGTCTTTCATGATCATCTCTTTTCTGCAATAACACAATTGCCATAGTATGCTCCGAAGCAAATGAAAACAATATGAAATCCTGAGTGTAGTCCGAGCTGACTAGAACTGGAGCTGAAGAAAGAGCCAACTTGACTAAGTTGAAATATTTTACAGCCTCCTCCGTCCATTTCACTTGGCTGTCCTTTTTAAGCATGTTTGTGATCTCTCTTAGGTTTTCAGCAAGATTAGGTACAAAGCGATGTAGAAAATTCATTTTACCATTGAAAGATTGAATCTCTTTCTTATTCCGGGGCAGATCGATTTGCTAAATTGCTCGTACACGTGTTGGGTCAATACGAATGCCATATTTTGAGATAATGTGCCCGAGTAGTTTGCCTTCCTCCATGGCGAACAAGCTCTTTTTCGGATTCAGTGATAGGCCATATTTTCTGCACTTTGGAAACACAGTTTTTAGATGGTACATGTGTTCTTCATCAGATTTGGAAAACACCGTCAAATCATCCAGGTACACAACCAAAAAGACATCCTTCTCATTTGCGAAAGCCAGGTCCATTGCACGCTGAAATGTGGCACCCGCGTTCTTCAAACCAAAAGGCATTTTAGCGTAATGAAAGGTTACCCATGGAGTGGTGAACGTTGTCTTGTCTCGGTCATCTTCATGGACAGAAACTTGGTTATATCCAGAATAACCATCAAATAGTGACATACGAGATGCTCCCACTACTCGCTGAAGTATATGGTCCATTTTGGGCAGAGGATAGTTGTCTTTCAACGAAACTTTATTGAGATTTCTGAAATCAATGCACAAGCGAATCTCACCTGTCTTCTTTTGTACGGGTACCAAATTAGAGATCCAATCCAAAAATCTGATGGGAACAATGATTCCTGATTTGTACAACTTGTTTATCTCCTTTTCAATGGATGGCAGCAGCTTTGGATTTCGCCTCCTCAACTTCTATTTGAAAGGTTTCTGATTGGGCTTAATGGGTATAGTGTGCTGAATTATATTGGTATCATATGTCTTTAAGTCAGAATAGTCCAAGCAAACACATCTGAATGATGAGAACAAACTGATATATTTGGCTTTGATCATTGGGTGGCAATGCTTTAAGACAGTTTTACCATTTTAGGATTAGCAGCTTTCCGACATTGACCTCTTCCACAACCCTTCTTCTGTTGGCTGCAATGTTGGTTTGCGGGCTACATCATCTTGATCAAAGAGTTCTTCTAAAGGTATCAAGCCTTTAGGAATGATGTTATTCTTTAGCTACAACACGTCCATTTCATTGATTTGCACATCATCTGTACCATTACCTTTACGATTGTCATTTTCTACATCAATTTAGGTTTCTTTGAACTTACCTTTATTTTGCAGAAAATCATCAATCTCCTCATCATCCTGTAAAACTTGCCAATATCTCTGATTTTCCGGGACAGTCGGATGATGCTTGACATGGATTTCGAATTTATTACTAGAGTTCATTGGGATCTTCAAACTACTTGCTGCCTTAGAAAGAGCATCAGCAATGCTATTTTTTTATATGAGGCACACATGTCAAGGTATATTCTGAAAATAATTTTAGGATGTCTAGGACTGCATTGCAATAAGCCCGCATCTGAGGATGCTTTGCTTGATATTCGCCTTTGACCTACTTAATCACCAATTCGAAGTTACCATATACTGAAATCCTCTTAGCATTCAACTTTCTTAAATTTTTGGGCGAGCAATCAGAGCTTCATACTTAGCTTCATTGTTTGAACAATCAAAAGCCAACTTGTAAGAGCATACCCGCACGTTACTAGGCACTTTGTTGGGGGCGAAGAAAGGAATGCATACCCAAATCCCAATTCCAGCGCCATCATTTCCCACTGCTCCATTGAAATCCATGGTCCACAAACCCTCTTCCTCCTCTTGCAAGTGTTGGAAATCTGTTTGCTATTCTTTGTCTGCTTGCTTTCCATTACTTTCAGTTGATCGCTCAACGGTGTTCTGTTGTTCGTGTACCTCTCTCTTTAAAACTCCTCTAAAATTTTCTGTTATTTCCGGAATATCATTTGCTTCTATTAACTGACTATCGATATCATTGAAACTATCAAGATACAAAACGAAAGACTCTAAATCTGTATGTACATAATTAATCGGATGATTTATTGGTTTCTCCTTGCTGGTAATCATGTATTTCATTTTTTGTTCCTGATACAATTTCCTCATTTGGCCAAACACTGGAATCATTGCATAGGAGAAATCTAGTTGCAGTGTCCCTTTCAATTTCGCTACCCAAGACCTGGAAAGAAGCATGCCGAACCTGGGAGGAATATCTGCTACAACAACATCCATCAAAACATTCTTCATTGGGAGTTGATCCAGACTCACAACCAAGTCTTTGATGAGCTCGATACATCTTACTTTGCTAGAATCAAATGAATAGAGATCATGGTATTGCCGGGTGATGTCCAGGCCTAGCTTATCCATAATAGCCTTGGGCATGAGATTGTGAGAAGCTCCGGAATCGAACATGGCATTATGTAACACAAAATCATGAAATCTTAAACTGATATAAAAAGATGGCACATCACTATTAGGAGACTCACCGTTCGATGCTGGCCCAAAAATCATTTCGAGTTGATCATCTTCGACATTCACCATGTCAGACATTGGGTCCAAATTCAACATTTTAGATACTTTCCCTCTATAACTGATGTTCCTCATTATTTCAGTCAAGGGAATGGACACCTTCAATTTATAAATTTCATTCTCTAAATTAAAAGCGGGAAGCTTTTCTACCTCTTTGACTGGGATTTCTTTCCTTTCCTTTTCTTTCGATGCAATTGGCTGATTTGATTGTTCTGCTGATGGTTATTTGCTGCTATCCAGGCCAACCGCCTCCTTTCCTTTCCTTTGTGTAACTGATGAGTCATTCTTTGATGCCTCAGCATCCTTACTCTTCTGAATTGGTTTGGCCGGCACATCTCTGTTTCTAAGTGAATATCGACGCTCCTGGGCGGACAGAGCATTCATATAGCCTCTGTGGTACTCATCTGATTCTTCCTCCAAAACTGTGTCATTGGCTAGAATGAAATCTGCATCTTTGTGTACAGCAGAGCTTTCTGCATACTCCTCATCCTCAGTAATATAAATAGGCAAATCATCAGGAGTAAAGAGGTGGTTTTCTTCACCTATTATATTCCTGTCCTCATCTGACTCCGGTCCGTGCACGAAATTTTACTGCAAAGGTGGCTGTAGTGGCTGCTGTGTTGTCTCCTCTTGGGCTCGCTGATCTCTCTACCTTATTCTATATTGTGACTGTTTCTGGCCACGGAAGTTAGGATTTCTAACTTGTGGCTCAGGTTTGTCAAGTTTCACACTTTCAAGCATCTGCTCTACCTTCTGGAGTAGTTGATCTACTGAGGAAGATTCTTCTTTTACGGTGACCTTCTTTTATGCCTTTGCTCTAGCCCTCTTGGTCAACAGATTTGCTTCAACGCTGACCACTATCTTCTGCATGTCTTCCATTGTGGTCGGTTCTCTCTCTCTTAATTGATAAGCCATGTTAGCATCAAAACCATTCGGGAACTTCACCATGACTAGCCCTACAGGTGGCCTTAGATGATCGGGAATTTCATTATAAACTGAATTAAATCTAATGCAATAGTCTTGGACCGACTCACCAGCATTTCGTTTGATTTGCTCATATTCAGCCAGAATTTGAAGAGGATTCTTTTTCACTTCCCAAAAGTTTAAAAATTGTCTTTGTAGGTCGGCCAAGGCAGCAATACGTGCAGCTAGCAAACCTCTGAACCATTTCCTCACTTCACCTGCAAATGTCTGTACAAAGAGTCTCATTGCCACATTCTCTGCATTGATCTCATGAAATTCATAGAAATTTGCCATTCTGTCGACATGTTGCTGAGTGGTAATGTTGTTAGGAGTGCTATAAAAAAACTGGATTTTGCTTTGATAATCTGCGGGCATATCATCTAAAACTTGAGGCAAAACAAGAGGTGCAAAACGAGCAGCCATCACTCTTGGTGGATTCGGCCTTGGAGGTGTTGGAGGAGTGTGTGCAGTTTGTAGGGGGCTAGCAATTGGAGTTTGAAGTTGTGCTACAATGTAATTATCAATTGACCAGTTAGCCATTTCCATCTCCAAGTCTACAAGAAACTCTGGATTGTGGACAGTAGAGTCAACCGCCCTTTCGGATTTGGTCTCGAACAATGATATTTCAAACTGCTCATCAAAATCTAGCTCTTCAAGATACTAAGAAATGTCAGGGCATGAATAGGATTTGAACATGGGAGATATAGAGCTCTCTTGACGATGAAGTCTTGGAATCAAATTTTGATTTTCGTAGACGTGTGGAGGATCTGGATCTGGATTAGCTCTGGTATATCTTCTAGAAGCCAACATGCTATTAGGAAAAATCAAAGGACACAACCAACTCACTCAGCCTATCAAATCATAAACTTATCATCCGGAAGCTTAGAATTATCAAGAAGTAAGGTGTGTAATTTCGTTCCCCAGTTGAGTCGTCACTATGTTAGCACCTAAATAGCCTTAGGCTGAAGGAAGGCAAAATTCAAGGTAACCACAAACCACACTCAGTCTGGTAGCTAGCCCTACCAGAACAGGAGAGGGCTCTCTCCGAGTCACGCTTAGTGAATAAATAAACGATATGGTCTGAGATGACTTACAGTGAATATTGATTTTAGGCTATTAAATAGATATGGAACCAAGAAAGCAAGTTTTGATAAATGACTGAGTTTCTGGGATGTATGGGACCAACGAACAGTATGAGCAGAGAATTTAACACAAAGGCATAGATTATTTCGTGAGGCAAGATAGGCGGAAAGTCTAGCAATCAAATCTGAAATAATGCGGAATGGAAAGATTGTTTAAGAGGATGAAAAGGGCATAAACACATGAATCCTTTTCAACAGAAAGAAGAACACAGAATGTGAAACTTTCCCACAGGCAGAGCATTAAACATGAATTCTACCTTATCTTACTTAGAAAATTTCACCGGAAATGAATATGAATGAACTGTGAAACATAACAAAATACATATGAAACATAAAGAGAAACACATTTTCTACACTCACAACCACATGAATCTCATGAACCAGATCCGTTGCCTTTCATTAATTCTCTGTCAAAATATACAATGAAGAACTGAGTTTCTTTCCCACAGTCTCCCAGAAATTACAACCAACCCTTTGCAAATGGTTTTCATACAATAAATAGACTACACCATTTGGAAATAGAACTACCAAGAGTTGGGGAGTTACAAACTAAAAATGGAAAGCCAACCATTAGTTACAGGTGCAACGTTACAAAAATGACAAATGGCTTGGGTCACTGCTCGCCTTCCTTTGCCACTTGGATAGAAGCCAACTTTAGTGAAAATATTCTTTAAACTTTGCCTTAGGTGCCGAAAAAAAATGTAGTGTAAATGAGCAGGCCCACTTGGAGAAAGTCGTGAATAGAAATTTCGCGAAGCGGAAGTGATTTTGGCCTTTTGGTCTATATGCGTCGCGCCAAAAGCTATATGCGCTACGCCACTTTGGAGGCGATTTTGAGGTACCTTCTGGAGTCCAAATTGTGCCCAAGTGTGCTTACTAGAAAGCCCTGCCTGTCTAATTTCCAACCCAAGTGGAATTTATGAATTTGGTGCTCATTTGCCCCTCCAAAACTCCATTCTCCCAAGACTACTTCCTGTGTATCAAAATAGGGGCAGAGAGGTCATTTTTTGAGTGTTTTTGACCTCCTAGGGACTCAAAACTTGCCCAAACTTCTTTTCCATGCACCAGTAGTCATGATTTTTCATGCTTAATCCAAAAATGCAAACCATTTGTGATTTGGAGCTCCCAATCCTAAGCGTCGCGCCAGTGGCATGGCGCACAGGGAGAAAATCCCTGTTTTGTGCCCAAAAATTTGTCATGTGACCAAAATTGTCCCAAATTCTTTGAAATTTTGGGTGGAGGTTCCCTATGAGGTGCTATGTTGGGCCACAGAGGCTTAAGCCAAGATTCAGAGCCAATATTGCTCTTTTTGCCTCTTTTGTCTCTTTTTCACTCTTCCCAATTTTGCCTTCAAACTCCTTATCCGAGCTTTTGAACTCATATTCCGTGCCCTGTAGTGATAAACCATCTGCCTCAATATGGTTTTGTCCTTGTCAGATTTCTCCAACAGTCTCTCAAGGTGGATGTTTATACGCTCGAGACAAGACTCTCGGTCATTGTTAATCTCTTGCTCTAATGGAGTGAGCTCAATCCTCCTATGTTGGGTAGCTTGGCGCTTCTCATGGATGTTTTGCAGCTCCATGATCTCATGCTGGTCTTCAAGCTATTTGTTCCTCTGCTCCAAATACCTGATAATCCACTTAGCCCTCTCCAAATTGAGTGACAAGTCTTGGATCTTCGTTTGCTGCTCCTGAATGGTCCTCCCAAGTTTGGCACTCTCCACATCTGTATTATCATCATGAATGAGGATGAATTCGACCTCTTGTTCACCTGATAGCCCCTCGTCATGCATGGGATTCTTTCCCCTGTCCTGTACCTGTGTTGCCGATGTCAGAAGTGAGGCCACTTCCACCCCGGGTGGAGATAACACTCGCTTTGCTACTGCAAACAAATGTTTATTGCCTCTCTGATAGGTGATGAATATTGGCATAGTAGTGGTCTTATGGTGCTCATACTGATGAGAAGGACCACCTATCTCATGTTCAACCTCTGATAATACCTGTGAAGTGCTAAAGAGGTCACGGGAGATGAAGTCATCCCAGGTAATGCCCTGTAATCCCAGCTGATGATCCACCAAAATCTTAATAAGAGAAAAATGATAAACATTGTTAAGTTGCTGCTGAGGGGTCTTGTGTTGCATGAAGTTGTTCATCCTCTCTATGTTCCTGTAAATGAAATATGGGATGTTCATCATCCATACCCTGGTAAAGTGCATGAGCAACCTGATGTGATAGGCATATAGACGAGAGAATCTCCCCTCGCAACTGAGATATTTCATGATCAACTTCATGCGTGGAGCATATTCATATTTCAAATATCTGAATGGAAAGATTCTTTGGAGCTGCCTCAAGAAACTGGCCTTAATGTAAGGCTCATAATGCTACCGATCAACCTTTTGTTTCTTGTGCCACTGTTCTCCAACATTTGGTATGCTGGTTGCTAATGAGACAGTTTCAGGTGTCAGTGTGAAGGTGACCCCGGCCAAGATAGAGTGATCTCCATGTAGATGAAGCACAAATAGACGGGACAACTCATGATGAACTCGGACATTAGCCACCCTTTGACAAAACTCAAAACATGATAGATGCTGGAAACATGACATAGCAAGAGGGCAGGCCTGCAGTTATGTGAGGGTGGTTGGCTCATCTCTAACATGTTTGCCATTTTTATAATGTCTCCGGGGAGCCTGTTCTTCTAAGGATGAATCACTTTAGGTTTCCATTTCAAACTCTGATGAATGCTCAGATGCCATGACTGTTGTATGTAGACTATGCTTGGACTGCCCTTTGATGATGGTAGTGAAACTATGTGTTGCTGTGATCTCTGCCACCAAGGGGAACAATGCAAAATGAGAGTGTTAGGAAGGGGAATAATATGATGGGATTAGGGGTTATGGGGGAAAATTTTGTTTAGGGACATGTAGGAGGGTTTGGGGATTTTATGTTTGACAAATGAGTGGAGGGGATAGGGAATAGGGTTTAGTAATGTTTTAGGGTAGGGTAAAAATAGGGAGAAATGGGATAGGGGGGAAGGGAACAATGGAAAGAAGGGGAAAAATGAGAGGGGAGGAATAACCTTGGCATCAACACAACAAGTTTGCAACCCTAGCAACAATGGTTTTGATGATTTCAAGTTGTAGGGTTTGGGCGTTTTCATTGCAATTATCAACGACCATAAACCATCATCATGTTCACAAAATTTGATGAGCAAGCCAAGATATAGACCTTACGTGGCAATTGGAAGGAATTCCAAACGATTTGTGGCAAATTTGGAACAATTTCGAGCCTTTGTGGGTG
The DNA here is from genome assembly GCA_000404065.3 of Pinus taeda. Classification (NCBI taxonomy): domain Eukaryota; kingdom Viridiplantae; phylum Streptophyta; class Pinopsida; order Pinales; family Pinaceae; genus Pinus; species Pinus taeda. The sequence goes on along the minus strand of APFE031168920.1, from coordinate 43,616 downwards.
TGCGCCGTGCAGAAAACCCAGTGCGCCACCCTCTGTGTGTGCGCCGCGCCCTTGTTAAATTAACACTGTGGGGTAGCACTCTGTGCACCGTTCTCTCTATGTGCACCGCGCCCCTCTATGTGTGCGTCGCGCTCTGGAAAACACCTCCAAACTTCACTCAAACGCGTGCTAGCTTCTCTTAATCACCTTGAAATGATTTCTCTCCACCTTGATATGCAAAATGATTTATGTTTCTTGTGGGAATCCTTTATAAAGACATTTGGAGTCATGGGTTTGATTTTTGTTTCTTCAAAACCCACTTTGCTAATGTTTTGTTTTGACACTTTTCACTGATTTAATGCAACTCTGTATTTCACTTTTCCCATTGAATTTTTAGCTAAAATGATGAAATTTTTGGCACTTTTTGCAGGGGTTGTTGACATGGCACTTGGCCAAGGAAACCATGACTGCTCCTGAAGAGATCAACCGGAATTGTTTTTTAAAATTATCACAAATGACACACTGTTTGACTTTTCTTCAAAATAGAGTTTTGAAGAACAGTCGTACTATGTCAACATGAGGATGAAAATCTTTGAATCACAGCTTTGTAAGGGCTTCCCTCTGGCCTGCGTGGCTTTATTGAACATGGTTGAAGACCAAATCGACTAATCCCTAGACCTAATGATTGAAAATGACTCTTGTTCATTAAAGGATCGAACATTGACTGTCATGGACTTTAGTGAACATTGACAAAAGACGTAAGCCAGCAGGTGCCAGACATGAGGGGAATTGACTAACAAGACCTTTTCCGTCAGATTATGGCATGCGCCTAGCGGAATGCAACTGAGTGAATGGAGCAGGACTCCTAAAAATGAAATGTAGAAAGATTTTTGATCTCTGACGGAGGACTGACAAGACTAACTCTAACATATACAACAAGGTTTAGGTGGACCTTCAATACTTGAAATACATTGGAAATCCTAAAAATATGAATGAATGGTCTTTCGAATTCTAATAAAATTACAACTAAATACAATTTTTTAGAAAGAATAATAAACCATGAAGTTATTCTAGTTGATACCTTGTTAAGCATATACTTTGATAACTATCTATAGAAATGGATATCGAGGGAAAGAGAGCCCCTCAACTTGTACAAGGTTTCTTCGATAATTATGTACATAATGAAGATTAAAAGAAAGAGTGTCACTCATTACATCTTTGAATTCTAATGGGGTTTCAGGAGGAAGAGGGAAAATCACATTCTCAAGGTGGTCAATTGTGCCAAAGGGTGTAGCCACACATGGACTTGACTCACTCCAATGCCAAAAAAAGGGTGGGAAATATAAATGCATGTTGAGTTATCTCATTGGAAATCATGGTCATATGCTTCATAGCTATAAAATATGATTAGGTGCTCAATTTTATGCTCAAAACTCAAAGTTCATTGAATAGAATGGAAATAGTATGGTTGGATAGATGTCAGTGATCTGAATCCAACGCAACCGGTTTCATCAAAAAGGGGGTTCTAATGCTCCCATAAATGAGTTCTGATCAGTTTGCTAAACATGAAAAATAAGTGCACAGTCAGCAAGTTCAAGTCTCTTTAGCCAATCGGGAGGCACCAAGTGTCACTTTGTCGCTAGTCCCGCAAATTGGCCCATCAAATCGCATCGACATAAGTTTTATGTTAAAAATCAGCCCCCGGTCTTGCCGAGATGTGATATGCGATATCACATGGATCACATCATAGTATGAAGTATTGTTAAAAATAATCCTACCCACGTCGATAGAGAGAAGCCGATATATACTGGATGTGAAATTGTTATGAATCGTGGTGCATAAATAATTATGTCCACCATTGCAAATCACTCATTACAGTTTCAAAAGTGTGGCGTATTAAGTGCGCCCATTTCTTCGTCGATAGCTAATTGTGATGTGTTCCACCGCCGATCAGCAATCACGAGTTTTTTAAAGGAGTTGTTCTGTCCGTCTCTCCACCAATGTTTATTGTGATTGTGATTGTGATTTCTAAACCCGCTGGGAAGTATGGCTCTAATGGCTGAAATGTGGAAAATTTGGTGGATTTTAGGCCGAATTTGATGGTTAGTGGTTGGAAAAGGGGAATTTGTTGAGCAAATTGTGGGAGAAGTGGGAGAGGTCATAAATTCTTCAGTTCTTATCCAAATTAGGGACAAAAAGAGTCAATCCTAGTAGTTTTTTCTATTCTAAACTCACCGAGATAGGTTTCAAATGAATTTGAGCATTGTAAACACACTTTTATTGTAATTTGGAGCACAATAGAGAGGCTCAAGCATTGTAAGATGGACCAAGGAGACGTAGCCTAGGAGGGGTGAACTCCTCATCAAATCTATGTGTTGTGTGTTGTATTTTGATGTTCTTTGTTGTTATTTTTCTGTTGTTCAACATATGTTTTATGTTAAATTGTTTATAACATTTACATAAGAAACTCTCATGGGAATTAGTTAATTAAGCAAAAATGGTGAATCCTTAAGCACTTGATAAGAAAATAATAAGCTTCTTAGGTTTTATTCTAGGTGGGGAATTAGCACAACTTTACTAATCTACTCCATTTCAGATCAAGTTGGTATCAGAGCACTGGTTTTTTCTTACTATATTTGCTTGTGCAAAGAAGGAGCATTTTTTTCTAGTTTTGTGTCATGCTAACAAGGCTAAAATTCAAAAGACGAGAAGGGAAGTTGGTTGAAAGCCCTATAGTTGGTTCAAGTGGAAGAAGAGCAAGGTTGCCAAAGTCTTCTACACTAGTACATCCTCAAGTTGCAGAAGTTGCAGTTGAGTCTTCAAAGACCATGTCTCATGAAGGAGAACCTACCATGACCAATGAAGAAAGAGCATTCAGAAAGGATTCTTTCGATATGGATGAGATTGTTAAGGTTGTTTATGAAGAGGGGAATAGAAGATTGAAAGGAGAAAGTCCCAAACCTCCCAATGGAGAAGGTTCTTTAGGAGAAGGTAATGGAAAAAGTGGTAATGGAAATGGAGGTAATGGGAATTGAGACAAACCTCCACCCTTTCCACCATATTCTTCATCTTCTTCTTCACAAGCATCTTCACACTCTTCCACTAATACAACCCTTACTCATACTCATCATCATTCTTCAAAAGGAACTAGTAAATCACCTTTTCTAAAACTTTATGTTAAATTTGAGTTGCCCATGTATAATGGTGAAGTGAATGCGAAGAAGCTTGATAATTGGATTCGTCACTTGGAGATCTATTGCAGGATTCAGAACCTTCAAAAGGATGATATCAAAATTCAATTGGCTTCATTGAGAATGGAGGGTGCAACACTCATTTGGTGGGAAGCAAGGACCCAAGGCAAGATCAAAAAACATCGTAAGATCTCTATTACTTGGTCTGATTTCATTTTTGTTATAAAAAGACAATTCTACTATTTAGCTGCTATGCAAAAAGCTATCATGTATTGGCAAAATTTAAGATAGTTAAAAGGTCAAAATGTGCAAGAGTATACTCAAGAGTTTAGGAGAAGAGCTCTTATCCTAGGAGTAGACTTGCAATCAAAAGATACTTTATTGAAATACATAGGAGGGTTGCATAGCTATCTTTGACACACCATTCTTATGTTTAATCCCATGAATATTGATGAGGTTTGTGTTCAAGCTACACACCTCAAAGCAAGAGAGAAAAATGTACAAGAAGAAGGTAAGAAGAAGCCATTCCAGAGTGGTGAGAAAGGAAAGAAATTTAAAGGAAAGCAGAAAAGAAATGCTTATGTTAAGAAAGAAGGGGAGAAACCCATGTGCAAGAATTGTTCCAAAGAGGGACATGATGCAGAGCATTGCTGGAAGCATCATCTTGAATTAAGACAGAAGAAATTTAACAATAAAGGGAAACAAAATACAAACGTTTTTGTACAACAAGACTTGGGTTCCGACTCAGGTCATGAAACAAAGATTGTAGTCACTATCATTAAAGGAAAAACCGTCGAAAAAAGAAAGAAAGAGGAAGTCATGGCAAGCACCAACACAACAAATAACTCCACCAATGCTTCAAATGAAGAAAATAAAATTGAGTTGTTCCATATCATAGTTATTTCCAAACACACTAATATTGATACATTGTTTGACAGTGGATCCCAAGAAAATTTAATTTCTACAGACTTGGTCAAGAAGTTGAATCTAGAAATCGTGCCTCATCATATACCATATCCATTGGGTTGGATAACTAAGGATGAAAATCTTCAGGCTACAAGGAAATGCGTTTTCAGGTATGCTATTACTGCCAATTTTGTTGATGAAGTCAAATTAGATGTAGTGCCGCTAGATATTTATGAAATTGTGTTGGGAAGCCCATATCTGTATGATCAAAAAGACGTTTTCCATAGATTTGAGAAAAAATATCATTTGTTCAAAGATGGAGTGGAGTATATTGTGAGAGTTCATCGTAGAAATCTTAATCTATCTTTAGCGAGTGCAAGGCAAATGAAGCAACTAGTCAATTCCAGTAAAAATCTCGTGCTCCTTATGATCAAGTAGAAGAATGAAACAAAGCGTGAATCCTTTGCAAGCTGTGACGTGAAGTTGAAAGCCAAATTGGTTGTTGTGGTCAATCAATATGGAGATGTGTTTCAAGAACCGAAGGGATTGCCACCAAAAAGTGGAATTCAACGCGAAATTCAGCTACAACAAGACTGCCCACTCCCAAATATCGGTATGTATCGAATGTCAATTCTCGAAAGTTTAGAAATTAAGAAACAAGTCCAAGAATTGTTAGATAAAGGTGTAATTCGTCCCTCTATTTCACCATGTGGTTCACCAATTGTTTTGTTACCCAAGAAAGATGGAACCTAGTGCATGTGTGTAGATTATCGAGATTTGAATAAAATTACCATAAAGAATTGATACCCACTACCCATAATAGATCAATTAAAGAATGCAAAATATTTCACTAAATTAGACTTGAGAAGTGGATATCATCAAGTTAGAATAGTTGAGGAGGATGTTTGGAAGACTGTTTTTAAAACCAAATAGGGATTGTTTGAGTGGCTAGTTATGCATTTTGGTCTTTGCAACGCTCTAGCTACATTCATGAGAGTTATGAATAATGTTTTAAGATCCTTTCTTGATGAGTTTGTAATTGTCTATTTAGATGATATTTTGATATAAAACAAATCACAAGAAGAGCATGTCAAGCTTGTGAGGAAAGTGTTGGATGTCTTGAAAAAAGAACAGTTATTTTTGAAGATGTCTAAATGTGAATTCAGGAAAACTTCCTTAGTGTATTTGGGCCACATAGTTGGAGGAGGTGAGCTCAAGATTGATCCCTCTAAATTTTTGGTGATTTTGAATTGGCCAATACCCAAATCAGTCAAAGAAGTAAGGATTTTTCTGGGAGCAACGTATTACTGGAGGAAGTTCATTGCCAATTTCTCTTCCATAGTAGCTCCACTACATGCTTTGACCAGTGTGAAGGTTGTGTTCTAATGGGGAGGCAAACAAAAAAAAGCATTCGATGCTTTAAAACAAAAGATCAGTTCAGCCCCAATTTTAGCAATGCCAGATTTGAAACAACCATTTGAAATACAAACAAATGCAAGTGACTACACCATCGGTGTAGTTCTTTTACAGCATGGTACGGCCATTTCATTTCATTATGAGATTTTTAATGGTGTTGTTATTAACTATCCTACATATGATAAAGAGCTTTACGAATTGGTGCAAAGTGTGAAGAAATGGAAGCATTACTTAATGGGAAAACAAACCATTATTCACACCAATCATCAACCTTTGCAATATCTGCAATCTCAAACAAAATTGCAACAATCAAGGCACTTTCATTGGATTGGATTCTTACAACAATTCCACTTGGTAATCAGGTACAAGAAAGGTATTTATAACAGAGTTGTTGATATGCTTTCTAGACCAATTGTTAATGTAGTCATTTTACTCAAGAATCATTCTGTTTTACCTGAAAGTTATGTTGAACAATACACACATGATGCTAAATTTCAAGAGGTATATTCAAAATTGAGTCAAGGCCACCAGGTTGAGGAATTAGACTACCATGTACATGATAATCTGTTGTATAATTTGGGAAAAATTTGTGTTCCAAAGGGAGAGACAGTAAATGTCACAAGGGAAGCACACACTTCTCTTATTGTTGGACATTTCGGTGTAAGTAAAACAGTGGCAAATCTTCAAAGGTATTTTTACTGGCTTCGTATGCTTGAAAGTGTGTCACGTTTTATCAAAGGTTGTTCATTGCGTGCAGTCAGTAAGCCTAGTAATAGAAAACTAAGAGTGTACACACCACTTCTAGTGCCTTCATGTCCATGGGAGAGTGTTTCTATGGATTTTTTAGGAGGTTTACCTTTATCAAGAAAAGGTCATGATTATTTGTACATAGTTGTGGATAGGCTCAGCAAAATGTGCATATTAATGCCTTCTAAAAAAAAAATTACAGCCGAATAAATAGCTCAATTTTTCTTTCAAAATGTATGGATTCATTTTGGATTACCTACTTCTATTGTAAGTGATCATGATTCCCGATTTGTTGGGAATTTTTGGTCAAATTTATGGAACTTGATGGACACCAAGTTGAAGAAAAATACAACCTTCCATCCATAAACACATTGTCAAACTGAAGTGGTTAATAGGACAATTATTCATTTCCTAAGAGGATATTGCAACAAACATCCTAAGTTGTGGGATGAACATTTGCATTATATTCAGCATGCTTACAACCGAGCAAATCACTATTCTACTCTAACTTCGCCTTTTGAGGCATGTCTTGGTTATTTGCCTAAATCACCTTTGGATTTCATCTTTGAGAAATATGTAGTTGTAGATGGACATAGCAACATAGACAGCGCAAAGAAATTCATTGATAAAATTCAGTGGATTCACCAAACAATTCAAGGACAACTAGAAAAGAGTCAAATCGAGGCATGATAAGCATTGTGTGGATCATCAATTTCAAGTAGGTGATGAATTTTGGCTTTACATTAGAAAGGAAAGGTTTCAAGGTGAAGGTAAAAAGATGAAACCAATCCATTATGGTCCATTTAAAATTCTAGAAAAGATTGGTAATCATGCTTTCAAGCTTGATTTGGCTTCATATATGAAAATTTATTCCATTGTTGATGTTGAAAATTTGAGATTTTATGAGCCTCCTTTGACTAAAGATCAATGAGAAAGTGTACAAATTCCATCAATTGAAAATTTTTCTCCAGAATTTCTTGATGAGCTTCAACAAGACACCATACTTGATAGAAGAACGAGGTCATCGAAGAGGGGAAATGTTGACTATCTTTGAGTGTGTCTCAAAGGTACAAATCCATCGAAGGCCAAATGTATTGAAGAGGGGAAGGTGAGGGAACAATACCCTCATTTGTTCAATAACTAAATATAATCTTTTGGGATCCAAAATCTTCTAGTGGGGAGGAGAGATCAGGTGCTCAAGTTTATTCTCAAAAATAAAAGTTCATATAATGAAATGGAAACTGTATGGCTAGATATATCTCGGTGATTTGAATCCAACGCAGTTGGTTTCATCGAAAATTGAGTTTGGAGGCTCCCAGAAATCAGTTCTGATCAGTCTGTTAAACAGGCAAAATAAGTGCACAATCAGCAAGTTCAAGTCTCTTCAGCCAATCGGGAGGCACCAAGTGTCACTCTATCGTTGGTCCCGCAAATCGACCCATCGCATTGCATCGACATAAGTTTTCTATTAAAAATCGACCCTTGGTCCCACCGAGATGTGATATGTGATATCGCATGGATCACATCGCAAAATCGCATCACAACAGGAAGTCTTGTTAAAAATCACCATACCTGCGCCGATAGCGAAAATCTGATATATACTGGATGCGAAATTGTTATGAGTCGTGGTGAATAAATCGTTAAGTCCGCCATCACAAATCGCTCATTACAATTTCAAAACTGTGGTGTATTATGTGCACCCATTTCTCCGTCGATAGCCGATTGTGATGTGTTCCACTGTCGATCGGCAATCGACGATCGCAATCTTTTGAAAGGAGTTGTTCCGTTTGTATTTCTGCCAATGCTGGTTGCGATTGCGATTTTCGAACCTGTCCGGAAGTATGGCTTCAGTGGCTAAAATGTGGCAAATTTGGCAGATTTCATGCCGAATTTGATGGTTAGTGGCTGGAAAAGGGGAATTTGTTGAGCAAATTGTGGGAGAACTAGGAGAGGTCATAACTTCTTCAGTTCTTATCCAAATTAGGGGAAAAAATAGTCAATCCTAACAGCTTTGGATATTTTGAACTCATTAAGATAGGTTTCAGAGGCATTTGAGCATTGCAAACACACTTTTGTTGTAATTTGGAACATAATAGAGAGGCTCAAGTATTGGAAGTTGGACCAGGGAGACGTAGCCTAGGAGGGTGAACTCCTCATCAAATCTCTGTGTTGTGTGTTGTATTTTGATGTTCTTTGTTGTCATTTTGCTGCAGTTCAACATATGTTTTATGTTAAATTGTTTATAACATTTACATAAGAAACTCTCACGGGAATAAGTTAATTAAGAAAAACTGGTGAATCCTTAAGCACTTGTTAAGCAAATGATAATCTTCTTGAGTTTTATTGTGAATGGGGAATTATCACAACATTATTATCTGCTCCATTTCAGATCAAAATATGACCTTGGAAATTCCAAAATGTTGAATGACCATGAAGCTTACACCGACTTTCCTCCTCCTTCCTTATAACAAACCTTTTCCCATCCCTCAATACTAGCTCTTATACCTTTCCTTTACCCTTCTCCCTTTCTTATAATTACAAGACTTTGGCCCAATTGATTACTCCATCATTTCCATCACAATCACGAGTAAACCTTTAAAGGGCATTACAAATTTGGTAGGCCTCATGAGTAGTTATCTTACCCACACAAATGTAAAAGAAAATGATACATTGGTTTTATGAATCCCCACCCATCATAATTGTAGAGGCAACAATAACAAGAAGAAGAGGCAACCATCGAATGGGAGTATCCATTGTCATGATTATATATTTAACAAAAACCTAATACTACAAGGATTGATGTATTGTTTTCATTTTCTCTCCCCATCCACTTCATTTCCATTGAAACACCAATAGATGATGAGGACAATGCCTCCTTTTCCCAATCTCACTTATTATCATAAGCTTCCTAACCTTATACAGGAAGCCTAAAAAATAAAAAAATCACTACATGGAAACTCAAAGATTTATGACATCATTTATTGTCTCAATTCCCTAAAACCTTTAAAACCTCCAAACAGAGGGCCACAATATGATCTTTCAAGTAAAATTGCGATGCTTCCCTTCCACAATTATTCTTGTTCATTTAAGATCTAGTTTTTATAGGTATTATCTATTTTACTTTAGTTTGATTATGGGTACAAATATCCTAACTCCCTCAAATAAACAATGATTAACACATGAATAATAAGTTGACCTAGATAAATTAGATTCATGTCATTCTAATCAATGAAATCAAACAACATGCAATGTTATTGCAATCTTCATAACCACTAGCTACCTGCCCCATTTTATATTATAATTTTTCTCTCTATTAAAATTAATTGAACTATTTGTATTTTTATAAAGTAATTGTGTTCCTCATTTGTTTTCTTAATATATCTATGATTTCATGTTATTTACTATCTTTAATTCATAAGAGTGTGGATGTGTTAACTATTCTTCTTTAGAAAAACAAGTTTCCAACAAGTTAATTTCAAATTTGTCTTCTTCCATTTTAATTCACACTACAACATATTATATATCCGATAAGTGAAAAGATTTGATAGGTAGTCTCAATTATATTCATATGTTCTTAAATTTGTATTCTCATAACTCTTTCATATTTCATAATATATTACACCCTATCTATAATTATATAATTAATTAATTACGGTATTATATAAGCAAATATTCACACACTAAAGCTATGTTTACTCATTACAATACTTTTTGAAAATGCATTAATTTAATTTTAACAATCTTATATTTTAAAAATATTTGATACTAAAAACATCAGTGTTCCTTTAATCATATGGTCCTCATTCCACTTTTATGAGTAGTTTTCCTTCATCCCCTCTCCAACATGATCTACATCTCCTTTAGCTCCCACCCACATTAGTATTGCATATAATATTATATGGGCTGCAATAACATCTCTATTACTTTGATGAATAAGTACGTATTATTGTTATAGTTATGTAATACAACAAAATTTTAAATAAGTCATTAGGCCTTGAAATACTAATTTAATTTAATAATTTACTTCCATACATTATATTTTATAAAATCATTTATAATTAAAGGTTTTAAATTCATATAATTATATTTTAGTTTCTATATTTAGTCTGTGATCTATAATGAATTAAGTAAAGTTTTTTTGATAAAAACGAGATAAGCAAAATTTTTGGCCGACGTATTTCGAACCAATCAATATGATTCATCATCAATGTGGTTCACACTAGTTCATGATGAACCACACTGGTTGGTTTGAAATGTGGCCAAAAATTTCTCTTATCTCATTTGTAATGAAAAACTTTGGCAAATTTTTGCTTAATATATTTTAGTTGATAATTTTGTGGATAAAAATTTAATAAATTAACTTAATTTATTTCGAACCAACCAATATGATTCATCATCAATGTGGTTCACACTAGTTCATGATCAACCACACTGGTTGGTTTGAAATGTGGCCAAAAATTTCTCTTATCTCATTTGTAATGAAAAACTTTAGAAAAATTTTGCTTAATATATTTTAGTTAATAATTTTGTGAATAAAAATTTAATAAATTAACTTAATTTTTATTATTTTCAAAAATATTTTACTACTACTCTAAAACAAAGCGAAATTTGAAATGCGACCAAAAATTTCTCTTATCTAATTGATAATTTAACTAATTTTGTGGATACAAATTTAATAAACTAAGCTAATTTTTATTAACTAATTTTGTGGATACAAATTTAATAAACTAACTTAATTTTTATTAACTAATTTTGTGCATACAAATTTAATAAACTAACTTAAATTTTATTATTTTCAAAAATATTTTACTACTGCTCCAAAACAAAATTCTTTAACTTTAGGAAGTTAAAGCTCCGCCCTGGAAAGTCCTCGGGGAAATTAAATCTAAAGCCGCGCCAGGTAGGGGTCGAACCTACGACTTTCTGCTTAGGAAACAGACGCTCTATCCACTGAGCTACAGGCGCCATGTTGTAAGGTTGCACCGCCATTTCTTTTATATTTGATTTATATTGTAACCCCTTCTTCAATGTTACAGTTTTAAAATGTGCTAAATATATTTTCTTACCGTTTTCATTCATTAATATGTGCTAGGACAATTCCGGTAGACAAAAATCGAACTCCGGTTGGAATTTTGTTTAAAGAATCTCTAAGAATGCACAGCAGGTACAGGCAAACACAGAAAAGACCCAACCAGGTTTGAACGGATGACCTCGAAAAGAGCCGAATCAGATTTGAATCGGTGCCCTAATCTGAAAATAAATACCTTGCCACTGAAATATGGGTCGAACTACTACCTCACAATCTCTCGTAATTTTTACATGGATCACAGAAGCCTCAATTCTACGTTTGAATTAGTTACTAAGCAGGAGTATGAAGGGCTTCTTCCTTTTTGCAATATGTACCAAGATGACCATGTCCAAGGCAAGGATTACATTTAAATTTTTAAAGATGATAGTAATTATTGGTGTAACCTAATTTATTTATAGAAAAAATGATTTTTTTCACAACATTTTTTTTGGTTAATTTTTTTGTTTGTTAAGTTTGGTAGAACCTTTTATTTTTTATTTCATCATAAATAAATTTACACCACATGGATTGGCTAAGTGGTCTCAACTTGCCTAATGGAAAACCAAGTTTGTTGATCACCTATCCGCATTGTAAGCCATCCAAAAATAATAAAATTTCAATCTCTCTAGCCAAGCTATATATGTCTTTGTTTCATGACCATACTCTATATTTCCATCTATACATATACTTGCATGACGAAAAGTAAATGTTATCCACATATAAACAAAAGTAAACATGAGAGAATGACTAGCCTTTATGCTCCTCCGAGGCCGATTCCATTGGCGCGGGGTCATTAATAGTTGCTCCAAGCATCTTAGACAGTTCTGGGATGCATGGAATATATCTTTCAATTATGTCCAACCTAATATCTTGCTTATGGAGTTGGAATTGAATTTTCTGCAAGTCTTGTTTGTAGCTCGGCATACCTTGGAGAGGAACCACCATGCCCACCGAGATTTGTTCCATAGTCTTGCCCAACAGGCTTTTCATCATCTAGTAGACATATAAGGTCTGCTTAAATTGCGTTATCCTGCCTCTGGTGTTCCCAAGATCCGGGACAAGGGTCTTCCAATTTTCCATATCCTCCTCAGTCTCATTGCCCTGCTTAATTTTCTCTTCCCATTCCTCTAACAGATTCCAGATGCCTTCATCCGCACCCTTGCCATATGCCTCAGCGACTTCATTGGTAAGATGTTCTACCAATTTTCTCCCTCTGCGAGGCTCAAACGTGTTTGAGTCCATATCCTTTCTGGGCTCCCGGCCCTGTCTTCCATGTCCGTGACCTTTCGCAAGCTGAGCCATGTCAAAGTGCTCGAAACCTGTTCACAACAATAATTTGTTAACCAAAACCAATTTGACATAATATGGAATTGGTTTCTTCCCAGAATTGAATTATTGCTGCAGTTTACCTCCCCATGCTCCTCCCTTTTCCTTTTACTATCAGTACCAGAGCCATAATGGACAGAGTTCCAGTCCCCTTAAGTGGTCAGTCTCCAATTCTCTTATGTCATCTCACACCTCCACCCCGAGTGCCTCCCATACATAGTCAGGTTGGCATTCCCTTGCTAAGGCCACGCAAGTGAGCCCAACCTTAGACCGACAAGTTGCCATCCATGAATTGCAAACCCTTTCCCCTCTGCCCAGTAAACTAAAGCAAGGCCACTTTCATTTTCATACCCGACTTCCCACTCAAGGGCCCTAGTAATTATTTTACCGCAGAAATTTCTCATAGTACCCCAACAATTCCAGTGGTTTCGGAAATGGGGCCAAGCTCCTATACAACATAGTAACTGACCCCCACTTCCCTCAGCATCAGACTCATAGCCTCTACCTACCTGACCCTTTCGACCCGCCCCACTCAACCCTCGACGTGCTGTACCCAGGTTCCCAATGCAAAACAACACAAGGTCAAGACAACAAAAGGCAGAGGAGATACTCGGCAAGCACATTACATAGATGCAGAACCAAGCCAATGCAACCAGTCACCACCTCCATTTCCCCCAACATTTCTTAACCTCCCAATTAACATTCCTAATTACCCCCCTCTCCCCCTGGCAGAAACCCAACCAGGTCTTTATTGCAAAGGAGAAGAGAAAAGAAACATACATGTAAACGATTGTAGGTCATCTCCAATCCTGATGCCAAGGATGTTGACGCCCTCTCTTTCCCCTGCATCAGCTCCTTCGTCCACAAACAAACTCACCAGCATTACCCACATGTCTGCCCTTTGCTCCTATAAATCCCCCCCCTCTACCATCTTCTCTACCACCTTTCCCACCACCCTTGCATGCACTCACGCCAAGGGCCACCGCACCCATCGCTTTGAACATGTGGGGGGCGCTAGTACGTAAATCATAGGTACACTTCATTAATTTTCGCAGGTTGTCCCAACCAGTGGCATACACCCTAATCGTGGTGATTTTTTATTTTTGGCTAATTTTAACCAAAACCTGGTAGATATTTAAAAAAAAAACATGAGTTTGAGTTGTTTAATCTATATAATTTGAGTGTCCTGGGGGTTTTTCAAACTTGAGTTTAAGTTGTTTAATCTATATGATTTGAATGCCCTATGGGTTTTTCAGGGTGTTGAATCCATTTATGTATTCAAACAATGTATTTCATATTGGAAGTAATGCTTCCATGCGTTGTTGTGAATTGTCATTGTGAGTTCCCAAACGTCAATCTAGAAGTTGTTGTTCCCTATGTATGAGTTGTAGTCATGATCTAAATGTGTCAAAGTCAATTTTTTATGCCCTATATATGTGTAACTGTTGTGATCAATAAAGATATCCCATTATGTTTGGTGTTGTGTTTTAATCGCTCTCTATGCTCTCTCTCAATTTTTCTAACATGGTATCAAAGATGGTTCAACCCTCACTCTCTGATGAGAGGGGCTAAGATCATGTCATTTTAGCCATGATACTCCTTTGTACATAGATTAGTTTATAAAGTGTTTGAATTATTGTTTGTATGAATATTTGTTTTGTGTGTGGATTGTGGATAGTTGCATGCAAAGGAGAATTGCAAAGATCAAGCGTTGTTGTTGTGTGAAGTGCCATTGTGGACAAATCTTTGTAAAAGAAGAGGAGATCTTCTTGTGAAGAAGCTGAATCAACGTAGATTTGGTTGATTTAGTATAGATCTACAATTGAGAGCAATGTCTACATGTTTTGAATGGTGGTTCTCGAGATTATCAGATGGTGCAAAATTTATCGCTGCAACACACAGGTGGAATGTTGGCATTTCTCACTTTAGATCTGAACTAATAAAATATTGTGGTATTGTTTATCCAGGGATCGAGATCCAAATGCTGCAAATCTGATGACAAATACCAATATACAAAGTTATTATTATTAAATTTGATCTAATATGCACATATCAATAGAGAGCAGTTATTGATTTTGTCTCTGTACATTTTGGTGGTTGATGTTTGTGTTTTTATTGGTTATAAAAAAGGTTGGTGGTTCTTAAACTGGAAGCCCTGATGTTCGAAACATCAATTCTTGTGTGTTAGTAAGGTCAAGTTGTTTGATCAGCTTTTAAACATATTCAATATCCATACCTCCATCCTAGCAACTGATGGATGATCGAAAGCTAAGTATCTGAGAGATGACGGTTGGTCCATAGGATGGTTCATTACTTGACAAATCTTATTGCAGAAGCCTCAACGAGCCGAGGTGTCAAAATTGTTGCTATTGCAAAGTTCATCAATGATGGTTAGAGGTAGTTATGTTTTAAATGGAGGTCAAATGATAGCTCGAAGATGTGGTGGTGAAAAAGCGATGTTTGTGAGATTCCAGAGTGGATGTGAGTGTTGATGAAGACTAGTCAGACATAGATTATCCTTGTTGTTGTAATATGTGTTTTCAAAGTGCCCATCTAGAAGTTGGTGTTTCCTATATAGGAGTTGTAGACGTGATCTAAATGTGTGAAAGCCAGTTTTTTTATGTCCTATATACATGTAACTGTTGTGATCAATAAATGTATCTTACTGTATTTTGTGTTGTGTTTCACTGCTCTCTCTGCTCTCTTTTAATTTTTTCTAACATTTTAAAGATAAAAATCACATTTTTGATTGAAATTGTATAGCTGGTAAAAAACTATTTCTTATAAAAAAACTACGCCATATATTTCTATTCATAAATGATTTAAATAATTTAATATGTTATTATTAAAAATTAATATAAAATTAAAAAGAAATATTTTATTTTTAATAATTTAATATTAGGAATTAGTTATTTTATTTTAAATAAATAATTTTTTTAATTCTTTTGAATAATTTTAGGATTTAAAAAAAATACAAATCTATTAATTAATTTTAATTTTTTTAAACTTCATTATAAAAAGCCATTAATTGAAAACTCATGCAGAAGGGAAATGCTTTCTCTTCACCATGGTGAAAGATTTGCTTATAATAAAATTTCTTTCATAAGAAAGATCAAATCCTAACCATGTGTAAATTGCACTCTCTACATTATAGATGATTTAACTGGCTCTGGTATATATTTTCATTTGCATTTTTCTTCCGTGACAATAATGATTAATAAGTTGTAGGATAAATTTATCTCTTATTTTTCTAAATTTATATGGTTATATTGTGTAAATTTCGAAAAGGTTTTTTTTTTTATAACCTGAATGTGGTGAGATAAGATAAAATAAATGGCGATGAGATGAGATAGGAAAATACTTTATTCAAATCTAATTAACGAAATTAATAATAATAATAATAATAATAATTTAATAATTTTTTAAATAAAATGAAACCTTATATTTATATTAAAAATAAAAATATATTAATTTATTTAAAATTAAATATATATCAATCTATTATATATATTAATTTACATTAAAATTAAAATAAAATATATAAATATATAATTATTTAAAAATTTATTTTTCTATAAATATGTTTATATCTTTAAAAAATAAAATTATGTTTATTTTAAATTAAAAATTCAAATATCTTAAAAATTTTAAAAATCAATTTTAGTTATAATCATATGTCACAAAATTTTCTAAAATAATTTTTTCATCTAATTTTCGAGAAACTACCTCTTTTAATGACTGAATGCACCTTTATAAAAAAATATTCAATGACCAGTACACCTACCTCTTTCTTTTTTTAAAAAAGATGAATAATTTTATCTTTATAAAAAATATTCAATAACCATCTAATTTTTATATCACTAATAAGACATTTTGTTTTACATATTTTTTTTTATTACCCTTGGCACTCATAAATGGAGATGTTAAAAATAAGTGATATTGATTTTATTTTTTATCATCAAAATTAAAATTAACTATGGTTAAATTGAAATTAATAATGGTTAAAAAATGTTATTGTAAATTAATATATATATATATATATTCCTCTTGACACCCATAAATAAAAATAATAAGAATGAGTGATATTAATTTTATTCTTCATCATCGAAATTAAATATTAAAAAAGTGTTATTGCAAATCAATTTTTATGTTATTCTTACTTTGATAGGAATAACAACATTGTAACCCAACACTATATAATTTAGTACTTCGACATTCTTGTAAATAAGCCAATACTTATACCATAATGCTATGCCAAGTTAAATATACTAACATTAGATTTTGTTTCTTTTCTTTTATATATTTCTGTAGAAAGTATGTAATTGTTATGTTTGAGGTATGTATTAAGGATAAGCTTTTAAGCTTTTATCTAAATCATGATTTTTGGGAAACCTTTGAGAATGGTTAGTTTTTTATTACTTTAATGATCCAAGGATATCGAAAATGGAATTTTAAATCCTTCTTATAACCCATAAATGACAATTCAAGAAGACAATTCCACAATGCTACTTTATTCTTTTGGGATTGTTTGAAAAAGTAATGGAGCCATCTCCACACACCTAGATATTATTTCCATGGTTTGTACTTTTCTAATCCTTTTAAGAAAAATCATGAATATGTGTACAATATTCATGTTTCATACATATGGGTTTTTGGTTTCATACATAGTTTTTTGATTTAGATTCTCTATTGTTAAAATCATGAATATGTGTACAATATTCATGTTTCATATATATGGGTTTTTGGTTTCTTACATAGTTTTTTGATTTAGATTTTCTATTGTTGTGTTGTTTAAATGAAATTTAAATCTTTTGGTATTGTTTTTAATTAAGGTGGTTATCACCCGGGAAAGGTTTTCATTTAAGGAAATTTTGGTACTGGCAAAGATTAATCAAAATAGGAGTTTAATCAAGATAATGGATGTTATATTAAATGTCTAAGAACTAAAATCAATCAATGATTGGAGAGTGAGTGGTCCTAACCATCTAAAGAATTGTAAAATTACCCTCAACATGCCTTGAAGTATTTTGTTGATTAATGTGTAGTCCAAGAGCACACTATATGATCTCTCATGATGCTTCTGAAACACGTAACTAATCAACTAGACTCAAAGTTGGAAAAATCAATAATTTTTTGTACCACTTGGTTGTCATTAAATTTACTATAACACTTTCTCAAGCCCTCTTGGACTTTCCATGCTAAATGAGAGGTGTTACTCTTAACTAACCCAACCTTCATGGTCTCATTTTGAAGATGGGGCTATAAAATTCCTTCTTGCCCAAAGTTAGTGGAATTAACTTTGGATAACACGATTGTGTACAACTTGTCAAGGGCTTTCCAACTATATAAATTTAATCTGATCCAACCTTTTTGGGTTGAGAGTTATGCTCTCTTGGAGATCCACCAATTAGATAGTGTCATGTGGCCAAATGTTAAACACCTTGTAGCTTAAGGCTATGACACAATCATTTGGATTTGATCAACAAACTATATTCATTACAAGGTCCCCCCTGTCCTTTCGACAATTAACAAAGGGGGGTTCACTATTTGTCGCATATGCAACATAACCTCTTGCAGGTTCCCTCTTCCCTATTTTCTCTAGGTGGCCACCTCATTAGATGGGCGACCTATATCAATTGTGGGGTCCCCTTGCCTTCTTAATAGTTATGAAAGAAGGGTGTGTCTTTAATCTGTCTATTGTTGTATATTAGCTTATGGAAAATTCCCCATCTGGCACTCTTTGTTAGACCACATACTTCAAATGCACCATGATGAACTTGACACTAGACAAAATATGCAACGAATACTTATTTGTATATAGACACCAGATTTAATGTTGCACACCTTGTTAGTTTGTGCCCAGCCATAAGGGTCATGCCTTGCTAATGTCATACTGACATCACCCTACCATGTGGCATCCTCTCAGGGTGTCATGTGTCCTCCAAAAACCTTCCCTTTGGCCATCCAAAAGGGCAATTTATGCCTGCCACATGTCATGGTAACAATGTGCCATGCCAATAGTCTTTCCATGTCACCCATCCATGTCATCCTACATTCTACGTGGCATCCACACAGCCATACCAACCTTAGGTTAATTCGGGGGTCCCATTAGTTTTTGGTCCTCTGTGCAAATAAACAATTTCATGTTATACCAATTTTGGGTCAAGGCGAGGATTCTCCATTATGAACCAAATTATTTATCCATCTCTTAGGATTAAGATTTTACCATCCCACAACAACACCACAATGCCTAGATATGATAAGGCCTTATGGAAAACCCGACATGGTGCAATGTGAAATTTCAAGTCTGGTAATGAGAATATTCTTTTCCCACACTCTTTGTCAACTCTGCGCTTTCTATCAATAACACCTGCTCTTGCAGAGGGCTCACATAACGTGTGGTGCGACCCACATGGTGCAAAATATCACTTAATTAAGGCCATTAAGCATCTAATAAACTAAGATATTAGTAGTAATTCCCAAGGTTTAATAAAGCACTCGACTCCTTGTAATTCTCTGAATTCTCTTTATAGAATTAACAAGGCTTATGCCACCCGACTTTGAACTTATTCCACTGTGACACTTAGGCTTGAAGTTTGACGATCTAGCTAAAGTTTTCTCATTGTGAACTGTCACTCGAACATCAAAACTCTTACAAGGATGAAACCCATGTTCTAACACAAATCATTCAAGGAAATATGCACATTCAATTACATGAAATTGACTCATCTATGAAGCCTTCAAGCAATAGAGGATCCATGATATTTACATCATATCAAACAATGAAAATAACCTAAAGTGATAGCTAACAGAACATTTTAAGCAATCATACATAACTATGTAAATAAATTCGCAAATAAATAAATTTATTAGCACCTACAGGGCTTTGTAATTCCCTCACACCATCAGAATAATCACACAACCATCACATTTCAAACACATGAGAGGAATGTGTATTCCCTCATGAACAATGTCGATACACCCTTATCACATAACAACAATTTTTATCATTCGTATTGAACATGTATACAAAATGATACAAGTAAGCACTTATATGTTCAACTTAGATGACTGACAACTGAGAGAGGGACTTCAACTCTCCACCCTACTGCAGGCTAACTACAATGCAATATTTCTTACAACTGACCACTCCCAAGTCAGACCCAGAGTGTGAGGAGTAAATTACTAAGGACCATTCACACTGATACCAGTAAACCAAATAATCAAAATGATCCAAGTGGATATTGGTGGCCACCCACCTATCCCACCTAGACCTCTAGACAGTTTATTTTGTTTCCTTGTTTATTTTAGCATTTACTATTTTTTAGCATTTTTTCGGGACGTGAACTTCCAGAGCAGTTTTGACCCCCTAAACGACGTTTTTTTGACGTCTGTTGCAGGCCCACAGATGCCTATAGAAAAACCTGTAGTACTCAAAGAGACCTTTCCAACAAACTATTGTACATGTCAAACGTAGATAACATGACCAAGTATGACCCCAGGAAGTTGGCTGCCCAACTAACCCCAACGAGGCCCACAAACTCTTGGAATTATATCTCCTGGGGTTAGGGTTTTGGTTGTTTAGGTTTTCTTATATTTTTCAATAATAAATGCCCTTGAGCCTCACTGTAACACAATTCAGAGGCATGTAGTCCTCACATCTCTTCTCAGAGATAAGCCACCATCACCTGAGCTAGTCTTATTTCCATTCTATTTATAAGTATATTTTAGTATTTGATATTAATGAAATGAAGTGTTATTTCTACTGCATATTTGGATTTATGGTTATATATATATAATTTGTTGCATTCTTGTTTAAATTTGGATCAATGGTATCAAAGTAGTTTGCTCTTTCTCTATTTTTCTTTGCATTTCTCCAACGAGGTCGAGATATAAGGAGTCAGGGCTTGAACTAGTCGAACCTTTGCAAGACCGGCCTTGCAAATCCCAACAACCTCTCATGGAGACAGAAAATAAAGATGAGGGGGTAGGAAATCCTTTCAAAATATTTCTCAAAGAATCCCTCGAGCGACAGAAGAGCACGATGATGGACAAATTTTCCCATATCCTTCAGTGGCTACCCAAGTTCGACACATCTACTTCCAGTAGCTACTCTGTAAGCACCACACCCTTTAAGGTACAAGTTAAATTTCAAATTACCATAATTGAGGGTCAGATAGATGCGGACGCCGTAGATAAATGGTTAAATCTGCTAGAAGGATATTTCTATGTTCATGATTTTTCCAACCGAGAAAATATTACTTTTTCTCTTATCAAATCACCCCCCTGTCAAGGATTGGTGGGAAACCTACTGCGAGCAGAAGAATGAGATTAATCCCTCACTATTTTTAGTGGCACCAACTTGGGATTCGTTTCGGGGTGCCATCAAGGAGTAGTACTACCCTGTCGGGAGCTATGAGGATAAATACATAAAGTGGACCACACTGCGATAGGGTAGGGACCAAGACGTGTCAGAGTTTACTAATGTTTTTCATACCCTTCGCACAAAGTTGAGTATCAAGGATTCTGAGAAAAAATTGGTACTCAAGAACTGCGACTGCCTACACATGTGTATCCAGGACGAGATGGAGTTCCTAGACATCTCCTTGCTTGACACGATGTACTGATACACTGTCAAGATCGAGCAGAATCTTAAACAGAAAAAACGAGACTTTGGATCTGTGAACCTAAAGCAAGGGAAAGGCGCCCCCAAACCGCAAAGAAAAGGGCAAAGCCAAGGTGGGGCGACCCTGGATAACCTGTCAAAGATGCAAGCGAAGAAAAAACCACAAAGATAAAGAAGGAAACAAGAAAATGGTGTGATTTCTATAAGAGCTCCACTCACAACACAAGTGAGTGTCATGCCAAGCAATCACTGGTGGCCGAGCTTAATGCTTCTGAGTCTGACGCATGTTCCTACTTCGAGTCAAAACCCGACAAGGGGAATGAAAAAGGGAATCATATCATTAACATGAAGCCCAGTGCCACTATGGCCACCACCAAGATCTAGAAGATTGAGCCTGAAGATCCAAAACATGGGGAGTACTTATTGGGTGCAGTATAGGG